>CM058239.1:70565042-70661118 GCA_030180135.1 Orychophragmus violaceus
AATGTGTAGGAACGGTGTAGCAGAAGTACGGTAAAAGTGCTAGGCATTTACTGTACTTAGAGAGAATAATTGGGTTTGGCCACTGTGTGTCGATCGATACACAAGGAGTGTCGATCGACACAGTGCGCGAACGCCTCGGAGTTAATTGGCCTTTGGGCCAAATGGCCCAAAACGAACTGAACGAGTTATATAAACTTAAGACGAGTTCAGGTCGAAAATAAGCCCTAGCCGCGAGCCTCCTCTCTCTCTCTGCGCCGATTTCCTCCTGGTCTAGCAGCCTCTTCCTGCTCGGTGTGCGTGTGTGAACCTCTGGAGGAGTTATCTCTCGGTGGCTCTCTGATCTCTGACATACCATCCCTTTTCGCTGCATAAACAGGTATAAGGTGAGATCATCAATTGTTTCTATTCGAGAAGAACCTAGATCCGCATGTTTAGGTTGATATGAATCTAAGAATTGAATCAGGATCAACTAAACAATCCTTCACAACTGACTATAAATTCGTAATGGTACAACTTGGTTCAACTGAATACAAATTCATAATGTTACAACTTGGTTCAACTGACTACAAATTGATATTTAATACTGAGTTATACTAAGTTGCACGAGATATGTGTACAACTTAGTATAATTATCTAGTAATAGTACAAATTAGCATAAATGTCTGGGAGAAGTTGTACCATCACCAGACAGTTATACTAAGTTATACCGAAATATTGGTATAACTTAGTATAACTATTGCGTTCTTATACTTTTGGGTTTTCTTATAATTTTGTCCAGATCTGTATTTCTGGTTTTCACATCTTTTCAGCCAGATATGTAGATAACATAAAGAAAATTAAAGCAATTACAAAAAATCAGAGAATTCAAATCTGAAGAAAAGAAAACTCGAATTTAAATAAGAGAAAAAGAAGAAAATGAGAAGATAGACCAAATCCAAAGAAGAAGAAGAAGAATAAAAATCTGGGTTTTCTCATGAAGAATTCGAAGGCGAAGAAGATTGAAATCAAAGGAGAAATCAAAAAAACTAAGAAGAAGAAAAAGAAATTGAATAAGAAGAAGAGGAAATCGAAGGAGAAGAAGAAGAAGAGAAAAAAAAAGGAAGAAGAGGAAAAGAAGATCTAAGAAAAATAGAAAATGAGTGAAGAACAAAGAGAGAGAAGAGAGAAATTCGTGAGAGAAGAAGCAAGAGGCACACAAAATAATAAGTTATGAGAAAGAGATTAGATTAAATGAGGCAAGGACATGTTTCCGTAAATAGTTAGATTCATTAAGGATTAGTATGTCTTTTATGATTTGTTGAATTAAAATAAATCTAAAATAAATTGGTAATTATGAGGGGAGTATTTGAGACTTTGACTTTGAGTCAAAATACTCTAGAGAATTTGTTACGTGAGAGAAAGGGTGCATGTTCATAAATCTTCACCACCATGAAAAATGTATTTTCAAGGCAAGTTTCCTCTCACTTTTAATTCAGTATTCCAAGAAATCAAATCTAAAATGAAAGAATTAAGGTATGACCGACATTGAAACCGACGCCGGCCAAAAACACCAGGAAGTTATTTTGTGCCAGACACGAAGCACATACAATCGCCTATTTGAGGGAAAAATATTTTTTTCTATCTATGAGTACACAAAACATTTTTATAATTATCACAATATTTTATAATTACAAAACTGTCATTACACTAATTTAAAAAAAAAAAAGATCGGAAAAAATCCTGCAACTCACGATTGAAAACAAAAAAAAATTGAAAAGCCCAAATTCTAGGGTAATTTCAATACTCCTAATTGGAAACCTCCAATTTCACGATTAACATGTAATAACGATAAACATATCAATCAACACAAAAATAGTTAACCAAAGAACCAATGTTCATGAAACACAGGTTCTGACCTCAAAGGCAAAGGATCACTGAAGACCTTCAAGCACATAGAGCAAAATCGCATAGCAGAGAGAGAGACGTGAGAGAAATATTGCCAAAATATTATGATTGATTCTCATGATGTTTGTTACAACTTAATATAACAACATTATGTTGTTATCTCAATCTAAAAGATAAACACTTAAAAAAAAAACATAAACATATCTCTAATTTGTCAACGTGTCACTGACCAGAATAGAGCAACACCAACTCCCATTTCCTATATCAAATCTCCCATGCTCAATAAAACCTTGACCTCAAGATTTAAAACAAGGAAACCGTCGTGTCAGCTCAAACAATAGTTCCCTTGTATCCTCCTCTTCCGATTGATTAGCCCACTAAACCAATACCATTTTCACTGCTCGTACCTGTCGCTATACCATCTATTGTTCCAATACACGAACCGGTTCTTTAACACACACATCATGAGCAATCAATGAAAGCTGTGTTGAGGTGATGACATTACCAATCCGAAGTTTTAATTGGGAGATATGAAATGCTGGATGAATTTGAGAAGATGCATATGGCTCGAGCTTGTATGCAACCTTCCCACAATTGTCAATCACCGTCTAGGGACCAAAGTACTTCAGATAAAGCTTCTTGTTGGGACGCATAACGACTGATTTCTGGCTGTATGGCTGAAGTTTGACATACACATAATCCCTAATCTCCAGACTTCGATCAGTGCGATGTTGAACCGCCATTAAATTTATTCGATGCTGAGCTTGAAGTAAGTGAAACTTCAAAATCAATATCATGTTCTCCCTTTCCTGTAATTTCTTAGCGACCACGACCAATTTTGCTTCTCCAGGTAAGTATGGCAGATGTTGTGGTGGTGTCTGCCCATATACGGCCTCAAATGGTGTCATCTGAATCGAAGTGCAGAAATTAGTGTTGTACCAAAATTCTGGGAGAGGAAGCCACTTTCTCCAGAGATAAGGTCTAACACTGGACATACATATGAGATAAATATCTAGACACCTGTTAACCACCTCTGTCTAACCATCACTTTTTGGGTGATATGCACTAGAGAAGTTCAGAGCGACTCCTTGCAATCGAAAGAGTTCCTGCCAAAATTCGCTAAGAAAAATCGCATTTCTATCACTTACAATTGATCAAGGTAAGTCATGTAGCTTGAATATACTGTCCAAAAAGGACTGAGCAACCGAAGCTGCCGAGTGTGGGTGAGACAGGGACATAAAGTGCACTGCCTTGCTGAGTATGTCCACCACGATGAAGATAACGTTTGCCAAAAGATGGAGGTAGTTTGTCGATAAAATCCATCGATATGTCAAACCAAAGAGTCTGCGGAATGGGCAGTGGTTGGATCAACCCCAGATATTCTGTTGTGTCATACTTGCAACTCTGATAGACATTGCCGCTCGGAATGTACGTTTGAATGTCTTTTGCCATTCCCTTCCAGTAAAAGAGACATTTGACCCTTTGGTGTGTTGCATCATGCCATGAATGTCCACCACTTTCTGAGCAATGCAACCATTCCAAAATTGTATTCCTGAGATCCACATCCATAGGTACCACGGTCTTACTCTTCCTCCTTAATATATCTTGAACCACGAATAATGTTTTTGTGTTGCCAGGTTGACTTTCAGCTCCTCTATCAATGCTTTGATCGCGCCATCAGCTTCATAGCAAGTTGAATTCTCTAAAATAAATCACACTCCAAAACTGACATGTACATATGAAGTATTTCTGATCCATCTACACGAGAAAAAGCATCTAAAACGAGGTTATCCTTTCCTTGCCTATACTGGATTTCGTAATCGAACTCAAGCAGTTTAGGAAGCCATTGTTGTTGGATGGGTGTATTGAGTCGTTGCTCTAGGATATATTTTAAACTTCTCTGGTCAATCTTAATAACAAAATGACACAACAACAAATAATGTCTCCACTTCTGTACTGCGAACACCACAACGAGTAACTCCTTTTAATAGATGGACAGGTTGAGTTGTTTTCCTTGGAGATGGCGGCTGAAGAATGCCAAAGGATGCCCCTCCTGCATCAAAACAGCGCCTATAACATTTCCACAAGCGTCAGTTTCAACCACAAACTACTTGTCGAACTGTGGTAAGGCAAGAACATGCGTCTCACACATCGCTTTCTTCTATCTTTCGAAAGCCTCTGTTCCTTCATCTGACCAGCCAAAAAAGTTATTTTTAGTAAGCGATGAAAGAGGCCTTGCAATGGTACCAAAATTTTGAACAAATCGCCTGTAGTAATCTTCTAATCCCAAGAATCCCCTAAGTTGCTTGAGAGTTACCGGTACTGGCCAATCGGCTATTGATTTTACCTTATTAGGATCGGTAGAGATGCCCTCAGCTTCAATGTAATGACCAAGGTACTCAACCTTCTTGGTCGCGAAAACGCACTTACTCCTTTTCGCGAATAGACTATGGAGCCGCATCTGCTTGAAAACGGTTTTAAGATGATCAATGTGTAGCTCCGATGTTGGACTATAAACTAATATATCGTCAAAAAGGATGAGAACAAATTTCCGAAGAAACTGCTTAAAAACCGAGTTCACCAGTCCCTTAAACGTTGTCGGAGCATTTGTGAGGCCGAAGGGCATAACTAAGTACTCGTAGTGTCACGTATGTGTCTTAAAGGTTGTTTTGTGAACATCCTTTGTTGCCATTTGGACCTGGTGATAGCCTGCTCGCAAGTCAATTTTTCGAGTACACAGAAGAGCCGCCTAACTCGTCCATGAGATCTTCTATCAACGGTATGGGGAAGCGATCCTTAACCGTCATGCTGTTTAACCCTCGACAATCCACACAGAGCCTCCAAGTTTCGTCCTTCTTCTTCACCAACAACACTAGAGAAGCAAAGGAACTCGAGCCTTCCAACAGTGGAACCTTGTGATCGTGTTGTGGTCGAGAAGGAGGCATGGATGTGTTGGGATTATGTCCTGAAATCACATTGTACGAACTCTAGAAATAGTTGTATTGTCGAGATCGGACAATTCATGTGGTACTGGGTAGTCATAATGTTTTGCTAGAAACCAATTATGACAAATGAGTTGTAACTCGTTTCCAGTATCGTGTGAACCTACAGGGTCACACACCTAAGCAAGTTGGATATACTCTGCGTGGGAATTGATCATTGGCATATGATCTGATCGATATGTATTGGATACAGATCGAATATAAGTTTCAAAGGGGTGTATCGATCGACACCAGTGGGTGCGTCGGTCGATACAGGACGTGTGTCGATCGACACCACTAAGTGTGTCGGTCGACACAAGGGCGAAACCAAGACTGATGTTTCGGTTCACCGCGAGGTCAATATATAAACTCGTTTTATGTATTTCGACTGAGGGTGAGTGAGCGCCGCCCAGACTGTTTTTCTCAGAGAGAAAACACAGAACCTCAAGAAACTAAAAGTCCCAGGGAGATCCGAACACCGGTACTAGCAACCCGGCGGATTCCAGCTTGTGTGCGTGTGGACTACGATAAAGGCGCAGCATCCGAGGCGCAATAGATCTCGTGTTACCACAAACTTCCGCTGCTAAACACCAGGTAATCACGAGGTGAGATCCATGATTCAATTAACTAAACCCTAGATCCTAGGCTATCGGGAACTCGCGAGAATTCTGAATCTGTAGAATTGGCTCGGATTCCCAACAGTGGTATCAGAGCCTTAGGGTTTTATCATTGAATCGCACCTGTTAATCGAATTTGATGATTTAGATTCGCAAACTAGGTTGTTTGAATGAGAACAGGTGAGATCGATTTGATCGATCTGCGAATCTGTGTTTTCGCACTGTGTCGATCGACACACTGAGTGTGTCGGTCGACACAAGGTGGCGAAATCGACAGATTCGGCGGCTAGGGTTTTTCGCTAAGAAAAACCGAAAGCCCTCTGTGTCGATCGACACAAATTGTGTATCGGTCGACACAGAACAAATTCGGCCACGTATCGATCGACACAGGTTGGTGTCGGTCGACACAGACCGAGCAAATGGTTAATCGGTTCGATTGGATTGAACCGGTTATCATACTTGGTTAAGTCCGAATTGATCGGTTTAAATTGGATGAATTGGTTTAATTGGATTAAACTAATTATCTCAATTAGCATAAACCGGTGGGTTAAGATCAGTTTGATCAGATAAGTCGGTTTAATTGGATTGGACCGGTTATCAAAACGATCTTCGGTTTAGGTCTATGTCGACCGTCACACATGGGTTGTGACGATCGACATGACCGGTTCGATGAACCGGGTTAATTAAATTAAATTGTTATTGAAGTCCGGTTTTGTTTGGTAGTATCGATCGACAGAGATTGTCTGCGTCGATCGACACAGTATTCGAAATTCTGGTTATTGAACCTTGAATTTGCAGAAACCAAACTAGACTTAAACATTGATCAAAGATTAGCTTCAATGTGGTCAACTGTCAAGACTCGTCTAGTTGTGTGATGTCTAGCCAAGAGCTTGGTGTCCACAATTACATGAGTAAGGCAGGTAATAATGTTGATGGACTTGCAGTGCATTAACATCAACAATTAAATGACCTAAGAAATTGATTTGCTAAACTTTTGGGTTTAGTTTCCTCAACTAAATATCAAGAAACCTTGATGTCTTGCCCAATCTTGTCTGTTGTGAAAACTCGTTTCATTGTTGGATAATCTTGGAGTCCTTGATATCCACAGTGACATGAGCAAGGCAGGTGATCATTGATAGAATTGCAGTGCGACTGTCAATGATCACTAGACATAGAGATTGGTTTACTTGACTGGGCTGTCGGAAGTTCTGGGCTCGGAGACATCAGAGTGGATTAGACATATTTGTCTCATCCACAACCAAGAGTTGTACTGAGTACAATTAGCAATGATTTGCTTACCTAGAAAACTAAAGTCTGAATAACGGCGAGTCGCCCACTCAAATTTTAGTAATCTGAGGATCTTGGATCATTATATTCATAGAGGAAACATTGTTTGAATATAATGCGAGTTTTCTTATTAAATAAGAATTCTCATCATATACATAACTAAATCTCTATTTTTCTTGGATTTCAGCTTATGTCTATGACTACTTTCTCGTTGCGATCCGTCCTTGAGAAGGACAAGTTAAATGGATCCAACTTCCTGGATTGGTATCGGAACCTGAGATTCATTCTCAAGCAGGAGAGCAAGGACTATGTCCTTGAAAAGGCTCTTCCAGAAAGGCTTGGGACCAATCGCTCGCATGCAGCATATAATGCTTGGAATAAGCATTATATTGATGTGGTAGATGTGCGTGGTCTGATATTGGCTACCATGAACTCGGACTTGAAAAGTCAATACGAGAACATGGAGTCGCCAATAGAGATGATCACCAGCCTGAAACTGAAATTTCAGGATCTGGCACGAGTTGAGAGATTCCAGATGGTGAAGTCTCTCACTGGGTGCAAGCTACCAGAGGATGCTCCAGTAAGTCCTCATGTCATTAAACTGATGGGTTACGTTGATAACCTGGGGAAACTGGAATGTCCTGTCAGCTTAGAGTTGGCTACTGACATCATTCTGCAGTCACTGCCGTCAAGCTATGATAAGTTCATTAAGAACTATATCAAGAAGGGCCTGACGAAGACGTTGACTGAGCTGCAGCAAAACATCAAAAGGGGAAAAAGATTTGAGAAATCTTTTATAGACAAGGGTGAAGGCAAGGCCGTCCAGATTTGGAATCAGGATAAGCCTGTGTCATCTTTTAAGCCCAAGTCAAGCCCATCTGGTGTTAGTAAGTGCTTCTACTGTAATGAGTCGGGGCATTGGAAGAGAGATTGCAATAAATTCTTGGAAGATTCACAAGAGATGAAGAAGATGTATGGTACTTCTTCTTCAGGTATTGTGTTATTAATTCAAGTTCTACATAAGTATTGGATGCTTGTTGTGGTACTGATATTTTTGAAATATGCAGGACCTAAGCGACAGTAGAACGTTGAAGAAAGGACAAGTGGAACTGCGTGTCTGGTTGAAGCAATGGTTGCTGCATGAGCCGTAGAAATTCTCCACTTGTAGAAGCCTTTCCTACTTGGTTTTAGAAATTAAGTAATTGCTACTTTGTATCTGCCTAGTGCAGAAATGTCTTTAATTTTCTTTTGAGAATTTGGATGTTTTTCATTCTGATAAAAGACAAGTTTTGTCCTTTTGATCTTAATGAAATATTTAATGGTAGCACCCCGTTTGGAATGGGTTTTGTATCTCAAACCAACAAGAGTTAGAATATAACATAAATACCAAACGGTTTAAGTCTGATGACTCGAACTCGATTTTTCTTTGGTTTAGTCGTTTAACCACAAGTGTGAAGCGGATTCAGTAATTCCATAGTTTTGGACTCATTCGATTGTTAATCATTTGAGATATGAATTCTGTTCACTGGACCAAAATGACTAAGGCCCATTTAGCAGAGCTAAAAGGAAACGGGCCAGAGGCTTATTGGGCCCTACACATACTGATGTATGCGGCCCAACTAGCATTATTGTCAAAGGAAATATTATGTACTTCATTACCTTATTGATGGCATCAATAAGCATGGCTGTGTTCATTTGATGAGACACAAGCTGGAATCCCTTAAGGGAGTTCCAAGATGAAGTGTAGAACCAATCTGACAGAAGTATTGAGATCCTCGATTGAATCGCGGAGGAAAATACTAGAGTCAAGAATTGAGTGATCATCTGAAAGAATGAATCAGATCTTATGAGATATGATTCAATTAATGATGAATCACATGAATCTTCCATAACCATTTAAGAATACGTTCTAAAATGTCTGTCTTTGCGCTGAAAAGTGTTTCTATCAGAATCAGTGAAAAACACCACATTGGATGTGGACTGGGTGATTTCCAAATTTGTTTTTCTGATTAATTGGGATTGCAAAGTTTGTGTAAGACAGTAGTCAACAAACAAACTTGAATCTATATCTGATAAGTTCTGCCTCGCTGGTTGTCCTGAGGAAACCAAGGCTTAGTACTTTTGTTGCCCAGAACTGTGTCTTTTAAGAAAGGTGATACTTTCAAAAGGAACAGTGGGAGTAAAAGTACACATCGAAGAAATTCGATAAACACAGTAAGCTGTTCAACGTGTTAAGGGAGAGCAGTGGTGAGATCTACAAAGTACTGTAGGATCTGCACCTGTGGAGCCTGAAATTCGCAGATCCGAAAGGATCCGTCACTAACTCGAGAGTGATATCTCGTAACCTATTGTCGTGATCTGCTGATCATTGAAAAGTGACGAACATGCGAAATTCGAAGAAGCGATGGTGAGGCCCAACTCCGAAAATTGGCTGGGTATGCATGTTAGTTTCACCGATCCATTTCTGGATTGAAACAAACATCTTGGAGTTGGAATCAACATTCTGACAGATTGGTCAAAGGTTTTGACTTGATCAGAAAGAAAAGAAACCATGCGTTTACAAGGAGACTAGTGGGAGCGTAATGGCAATTCTCACACAGTGTGTTGTTAACATACTTGAATCTCATAAATGACGTTCCGACGCTAAAGTCTTGTCAAGATTTAGGTCGGAAGTCAAATTTACACGATAGACATAGGAGTAGCCGCGTGAATTCTTGGAATAAGAATCTATTAATATAGATTGAGTAAGCTAATTGGGTAGTGTCAAAATCCTTATATTGATAAGGTATTGGACAGCTCTAAGGTGCTTGATTCCAAGAATGGCTTCATACCAAAGGTCTTATGGCAATAATCTAAGCAAGATGAAGTGTCTTGGACACTGGCTGAGCTGGTAACAATATTAGCAAGAAGAAGTGTTTTGAACACTGTCTGAACTAGTATTAATGAGTGTGATCACTTATGCTGATGCAATAGAATCCATCATGAATGCCATATTTTGCGCTCGTCTAGATGCAGCTTAAGCATAAAGCATGACGAGAAAATACCAATGTACTCCGGTAATAGTCACTGAATAGTTACCAGAAATATCCCAAGTGTTGAGAAACACTAAGGATAGGTTCGTGGTGAATTGATAAAGTGACGAACCAGTTGAAAGTAGTTAGTCGGACAAAGACGATTCTCGGGTCCCACCTGGTTATGTCTCTTTGTCTGAATAGCGGTGCTAACTGTTGGAAAGGCTCCAAGCAGTAGAACGTAGATTAGTGCTTTTATCTGAATGGCGGTGTAATTTGTTGAAATTGTTTCAAGCAATAGCACCGCACTCTCTCCCACAACCTAAGCACGGAATTTTATTCTGTTGCTGTAGGTGTAAGATATCTGAAAAGATGATCTTGATTCTAGTGGGAGTTATTTTAGTTATGTTGTAAACTTTACATAGACATGCTTTGGCAGTATTTGTGTAAGTTAAAACTGACATCAGTATTATTTAATTATTGGATAATTAAATAATGGTCCCAAAGTACTTTATGGTCATCTTATAGGTCTTCAAGTTGAAGACTTGATCATGAAACCCTATAAGTAAAAGATGACATAAATTATGATTGTCCCTAGTCAAGGTTGTTAAAATGGGACACTAACAACCGCGCAGACTAGTATGTGAGGTGACTGTTGGACTAAGTTTCATGGAGTCAATGATATGATTATCACAGTCAGTCACATAGATATATGTTGGTGAACATATGATCGGACATGACCCGCTTAATGAGAACTCCACATGATAGTTATATATAAGTGTCATGGGAGGTTCTCATTACGACTATAGAGTATAGTCCTTAGACATGAGTTCATCATGCTTTCTAACATATGAATTGGTGCGCTTTGACCCAGTCAAACGTCGTTCCGTAACTGGTGGCTATAACGGCATTGTTTCGACGTATCATGAAGTATGTATAGAAACAGGGATGGAACAAGATGGGATTTGTCCCTCCTGGAAAACGGGAGATAAATATCTCAGGGCCCATCGAAGATTTGATACTGAGAAAATGCATGGCCGTGCTCAAACGAGGTGATTGTCAGTCGTTTGTTTTATCAGTATAGATCAGAAGTTCGATGAACATGATGTTGGCTATAATAAGGATGACACAGTCTCTTGCCTTATGCCATATCGAGATATAGAGACGAAGGGATTATAGGAATAGGTGATTCCAGTACAAGTGGGAGATTGTTGGGATTATGTCCTGAAATCACATTGTACGAACTCTAGAAATAGTTGTATTGTCGAGATCGGACAATTCATGTGGTACTGGGTAGTCATAATGTTTTGCTAGAAACCAATTATGACAAATGAGTTGTAACTCGTTTCCAGTATCGTGTGAACCTACATGGTCACACACCTAAGCAAGTTGGATATACTCTGCGTGGGAATTGATCATTGGCATATGATCTGATCGATATGTATTGGATACAAATCGAATATAAGTTTCAAAGGGGTGTATCGATCGACACCAGTGGGTGCGTCGGTCGATACAGGACGTGTGTCGATCGACACCACTAAGTGTGTCGGTCGACACAAGGGCGAAACCAAGACTGATGTTTCGGTTCACCGCGAGGTCAATATATAAACTTGTTTTATGTATTTCGACTGAGGGTGAGTGAGCGCCGCCCAGACTGTTTTTCTCAGAGAGAAAACACAGAACCTCAAGAAACTAAAAGTCCCAGGGAGATCCGAACACCGGTACTAGCAACCCGGCGGATTCCAGCTTGTGTGCGTGTGGACTACGATAGAGGCGCAGCATCTGAGGCGCAATAGATCTCGTGTTACCACAAACTTCCGCTGCTAAACACCAGGTAATCACGAGGTGAGATCCATGATTCAATTAACTAAACCCTAGATCCTAGGCTATTGGGAACTCGCGAGAATTCTGAATCTGTAGAATTGGCTCGGATTCCCAACAGGATGTTGGTTCCACGAATACATCAATAAACTCCTCCAACACTTCTTCAATCTCTGGTGATCCCGCAAAGTTTTGTGATTGCAACTCTGATGCACACAACCCTGCTTTATCTTCATCTTGGTTGTCCATCAGATAGATCATCAACAACTGAACTTCCTCTTCGCGAAGCCTAATCTGTTTATTGGCTTTCATCTCCCTGATCGATTTCATGTTCTCCCACTTAAACTGCATTTCCAATTTGTGGAAATCCCAAGTAATTGGCCCTAAAGTCTCTAACCACTTAACTCCAACACCATGTCACAGTTACCTAGCGCCAAGACCATTACCTCGTCAGTAAAATCTGTTCCCCAGAAATGCCAATGAAAGTGATCGATCTTGGAAGTCACCCTGAGCTTCCTCCCATTTGCTACTGCAACTCGTTTGATGCCCGCAGGTGTCAACTTGCAGCCCAGTTTCTCAGCCATTTGCGGATCGATGAAGTTGTGGGTCGACCCGGAATCAACCAAAATGAACAAAATACGCTTGCCATTGATTCCCTTAACGTGCATTGTACTACATCGCAGTCCTCCTCCTGTTCTGCCATGACCTCAATGGTCAGCCATCATGTTCTGCCACAACCTCAATGGTCAGCTCTTCATCTGATCCTCGGTTTCGATCATAAACAACTGGGTCTTCTTGTGAGCCAGATAGTGGCCCGAAGTGTATTTTTTGTCAAAAAATAAAACATAATTTACAAGGTTGAACTTGTTTTGGCTTGTCGATATGAGCTACACCTCCTGTATTTTGATCAGGACCCTTACACACTTGCAACAGTCCTCTGTTATTATTGGGAGGTTTTGTAGTAGCCCACGGTTGTGTAAAGGGTTACTTAGGATGAGCTTTCCCGTATAAGCGACCAAGCATCAAACATTGACGAATCGTTTGAGGCTGGAAAATTCTAATCCACATATGTATGTGGCAGTAATCAATTAACATAATTGTGTGTTATGAGTTAAATCGACTGCACTACTAGCCAACAAATTCAGACATTTAAATGAACAGACTCGAACGCAACATGACCCCGCGTGTGCGTGGAGGTAGTAAATCCACTAGTTAAATAAACTAGGATCATCTGCCCTCGCGGAGGTTTATTTTGTATTTGTTAGTTTTATTACTGTTTCGTTTCTAGAACATATTTTATGCTTGTTTTTCTTTAGTATTATGATAATTTTTCAATTGTTTTTCACTTCTTTGTAGAGAACTCTTCACTTGACTACTTTATTTGTATTTTTTTACTTTTTTCATATAAATGTTATATTTTTATGGTTCATTCCTATTTGATATGCCTCTTTAATATATCTTAAATCAATATTTTGTTTTTGTTTTGTATTTCTAAGTCTCATATTTTTAAATAATTATTTAATTTCTATACTATATTATTTTGTATTTTTCTTCGGTAATATAATATTGGATCTTTTTCAACTATTTGTCGAGAAACTCTTAACTATTCTATTTTATATATTTTTGATTTTTTCTTGATGTTAAAATTACACATTTATATTTTTATATGATTCATTTGTACTTTTTTTGTCAACAATTCATTTGTATTTGATATTCCTCTTTAGTATATTTAAGTAAATATTGATTTTGTTGTTGTTTGTTTTGTATTTCTTAGTATATTTTTTATAATTATATCATTTTTATCTTATATTTTGTGTCTTTTCTTCAGTAATATAGTATTTTCGGTTTTTCACCTTTTGGTCGAAAAAACTCTTAATTATTGTATTTGTATTATTTTCAAAATTTCTATATATAAAATTACACATTTTAGATTTTTAAGTGATCCCTTCATACTTGATATTCTTTTTAATTTAGTTTAAGTTAATATTAGTTTTTGTTGTTATTTTTTGTATTTCTGAGTTTTAAGTTTTGTTTCTATAATTATTTCATTTTTAGATTATATTATTTGTGTGTTTTTCTTCTATAATATAACATTGTTCATTTAGTTTTTTATTTACCTATTTATCTAAAAATTCCTAAATATTTTTTTTGTATCACTTTTGATTTTTTCTTTATATAAAAATTACATATTTTAGATTTTTTGTGATCCTTTGACTAAAAAAAAAAAAATTGTGATCCATTTATACTTGATATTTCTATTTTATATAGCTTAAATAAATATTAGTTTTTGTTATATGTGTTTGGTTCTATTTTTTAGAATTTGTTTTGGTCTTGAGTGTTTTATAATATTTTTGTTGACTCGATTAGTAGGGTCAATATCTTTTATAGCTACCACATATCCGTATCTACTGCTTTCTGTCGATGTTTATACCAAAACATGCATGCTCAAATTAAGACTCAAGTACACGTGTTATATGATAGATTTAGGCTATCCTTATCTCTCAATCTCTCTCGATGTACACTCTTTTGACTGAATATTATTGGAATTGATGAATAAAAGGAATACATCTTGTATGTAGTTAACTACAGAGCTCTCATGACGAACTCAGCAGATAACGCGATCTCATGGCGATCGCTATGAACAGACTCATATCGTCTATATCAAAATACAACAAGCATGAAGAGCTCTCATCTCATCTCTTCTTATTTATATACTAACTCATCCTCACTCAGAACTCCACTCGTTGACTCCAGTATTGCTGAGATGGCACAACATCTTCAACTTCCCGATCAACTGCCTCAACTGACTCAGCCACGTCAGCCTTTGAGGTCTATCAATACTTTCCCCTCGAAAATAAGCTTGCCCTCAAGCTTATAATTTGAAGAATCAACTGAATTTGCAGTCCACCTAAATCCACCATGAGCTAAGGCATCTTGTTCAACAACATTATACCAACTGAGAACTCTATATCTCTGTTTTGTTATAATAACAAAACACGTCATGTGCTGCCGGCTGTGACACAATTTACCTTTCGGATTCACCTTTGTACCCTTATCCATGATTTCAAACAGCCTTTTTTTATACTTGAACCTTCTAGATTTTCTCATTTTCATACTTCGTTTTGCTTGAACTTGTAACAGCCTTTGATGATTCATCACTCTGGATACTTTCTCTTTATACGGCAGATTCTCCTTCTCTAGTAGAGCATGTGTAAGCTGTTGACCCGCTTGTAACAAGCACTGAGTTATCAGTTCTATCACTTCACTCTGTTTTCTCAAATACTTCTCAAGAACCTCAGTCTTCCAAACTGGTGATAACAGCCACACCAACATATCCAATCTGAACCAGTAGATAAGTATCCTCTTTTATACTCCTCCCCTTGAAAACAAGCTTGCCCACAAGCTTGTGTTGGGTAAAAACAATGGAGAGCTCTGTTGAGAATATCTATGTGGTTGCAAGTCTGAAAATTTGTGATGAGAAGACCCATGAAATGGTGTTGTCTGTCTTGGTTTTCCATTGACTGCTTCTCCTTTGACTCTTGTGGCATCCGTTGCCCATAACTCTGCTTTGAAACAAACGTCCCTTGTAGGCTGAACAATTATTAGCGACACCAGTGTGTCGTTGGGAAAACACCACTGCCAAGTAATTCCTCTCAGTGCCACCAACCTGTTGCAGTGATTGTAATCCACCGGTGACACCATGCTCTTGTCAAAAGCTGACACTTCAAAACAATCTTCTGCAACAACCTGTGCCGGGCCAAACTCAAAAACAGAAACTGGGTTGGGCTGTTTAAATTTCCATTTGTGCTTCAAATGGAAGTTTATGTCACCAGAAATGAGCTGCATCGAGCCATGGAAGTCATGTTTCATAAAACATATGTGTAACCACCAAGATATCTCAGGCTTTGTCGTAATTTTGACATGCTCATTCTCAGCTTGCATCTTGCAAACAATATTACCTGTGTCAAACCAAGTGCAACAACGACTAAATACCCTGAAACCATCATTGGTTTCCCAGCGAGAACCTGATCCTCGTGAAGCTGCACCCTCATTGTTTTAATCTCCGTAACAATTACACGTTCTTGCAGAACATCACTATGAGAATGGGAAACTGCTCGCAGTTTCTTAGATTTCCATTTATGTTTATTGTAAAGGTTCATATCTCCAATATAAGGCTGGCTAAATCTTTGAGAAATATGCAGCATCTTCATGTTGAACAACATAATAAGTTGACGTGAATCCCCTTGAGTCATCAGCCGCTGCAAGTTCCTATTTATGAACTTGAATGTACAAGTTTTGTGGCACTGCCTCCGATGCTTTTTACAATTAACTCTTTTACTCCTATGAGCAAAGAGTTGTTGTCCCCAACCCTCTCTTGATATAGGGGTCCCCATCTGTTCTTCTTGTTCAATCACCTTTTCCATGCTAGATTTCCTCAGATTTCTCTCCACAGATGACCCCATATCTGTGAAATCACATGGCTGAATCATAGATGACATAATATCATCAGAATGAGCAAAATTTTCTTCCAAAACTGGAGACTGCATCAATGAAGACTCAGCATCTGCAGATTTCGCAAACTTCTCAGTCTCTTGATCAGCTTCTCGAAATGAGTCATTTTTGAAGATAACCTCAGCCAAAGCACCCTCTTGACGCGTTTCCTTTTTAACAGTTGTTATCTGATTCACTGCCATCCTCCAACTTGAATCATTCCCCTGCACCAAAGTTGTGTTCGACTAGATGATTGTTGCAGCATCTCCACTATATTCTGACTTGGAGATGTAGAGTTTATCTTCTGCACTGAATCCTGCTCTAGATTCATGCTCTGCACCGATTCATACTCCAAAAACAAACCATCCTTCTCCCCACAATCAGGTGATTTCCAGCTCTGAAGTATTTCTGTACGTTCTTCAACAATTTTCGTCTCGGTTTCTTCCAGACTAGATGAATGTTCCAATGGAACAATTTCTGTCTCATGAACAACCTCCCTGATTGAAACCGCCTCATCTTCTAACTTCACCTTTACTGGAGGATAATTTGTAAGATGATCAAACCTCTCCAGCAATTTATGCTTAAAATCTGACCAATCTATGAATCCTTTTCTGTGCATCACCCAAGCAAACCATTTCTTTGCCTTCCCCGTCACAGAAAATGATACCACATCCAGTTTATCTTCTTCACGGAATAGACCAAATGCAAAGAAATGTTCAATCTCTCCCAACCAATCATGAGCATGTGAGCCATCAAAACTTGGCATCTCAATTTTCTTCAACCTACTGTCTCTATTTGCAACAGTCAAAAGACCATATCGATAACCTAATGGATAATCATTCCGGTTTGGTTCCAGAGTAGTAAAAGGTACCTGAGATTGTGTTTGCAAATATTTTGAATCTTTGTTGGTTTGCAAGACACAGCCGATATCTTGCAAGTGTACTTTCTTGCTTATCATATTCAGCTTCTCATCTCTAGGTACAATTCGAGTTCCAGGTATCACTGTGGATTCACAGAGTTTGAATTCGCCGCCATCGAAATCACCTGGAAACACAGAACTCGTCGCCGATGCTTGCGGAAACATGTTCGCGTTAGATTTCCTTATGAGAGTCTCAGGCTGAACCATCGACATCCTTGTTTTCAGGTTCGTATCCATGGCGGACATGTACCGTTTCGTGAAATCACCGATGCACGACTCCAATCTTTCTGCCAAAGCTTTCTGAGATCTCTTCCCGTTAAATTCGCTGACGAAGCTCTCCGGCTGAACCTACGATTCACACAAACACTGCCTTTTTCCATGTAAAATCTTGAAGGCAGCTCCCAATTCCGCCTGTGTATCATCAATTTCAGCAACAAACAGCTGATTCACCACAGGTTCAACTCTGCTAACCCACGCCATTGACGACCTAGCTCTGCTCATCAATATCGGTATCGATTCTTCCCGATTCGTCATCGTTGCGTTGGATCGAACCGTTTCACCGCACCAATGATAGATTTAGGTTATCCTTATCTCTCAATCTCTCTCTCGATGTACACTCTTTTGACTGAATATTAATGGAATTGATGAATAAAAGGAATACAGCTTGTATGTAGTTAACTACAGAGCTCTCATGACGAACTCAGCAGATAACGCGATCTCATGGCGATCGCTATGAACAGACTCATATCGTCTATATCAAAATACAACAAGCATGAAGAGCTCTCATCTCATCTCTTCTTATTTATATACTAACTCATCCTCACTCAGAACTCCACTCATTGACTCCAGTATTGCTGAGATGGCACAACATCTTCAACTTCTCGATCAACTGCCTCAACTGACTCAGCCACGTCAGCCTTTGAGGTCTATCATTATATCATGCACCATGTTGTCAAATGCATATCGCTAGTACCTGCACATGCAACCTTAAAGATACAAAAAATAACTTTTGAGCTTCGCAATTGCTCATTAACACTAACTACAACCATTGGCATCAAAATTCTATGTTCAGTAGTCATATTTGATTCAACATGCAAATTATAGTGGAAGCAAGAAACTCAAGTTGTCCAAGGGCTTGTGGTCAAGTGGTAAGGAAAGGGACTTGGGACACTAACTCGTTTCAAGTTCGATCCACTTGCTATACGAAAGTACAACGCATTTCCATGGACACCCATATATATATATAGACCCATTGCTTTCATATTTGAATACCCAGAGAGATGGTCTATCCATGGGTCAATTTTCCAACGATCAATAATGTTGGGAATGTCCTGAAATCTACCGTACTATCTCTAGAAAGTATGATAAGTGTCGAGATTAGACATAAGTCATAAATACTGGGTGATCATGATGGCTTGCTAGAGTCCGCTCTTGATCTAGAAGTTTAGGACTTATTACCAGTATTGTATGATCCCTAAGGGTCACACACCATAGCTAACGGGAAAGTTAAAATGGAATTAATACAGTAAGATGCAAGGCATTTACTGTATTTGTACAGAGAATTGGGCCAGACAAAAACAGTCTTTTGTCTGATTTGGGCCTTGGGCCCAAAAGCCTAATGAGCCATTAGTTTAATTACTTGGGCCCATATAAGGAAGAGGAGAGGCGCAGGAAGCCCTAATGCTTTTTGGTCTGCGATTTTTGCCTCTCTTTTCTTCTCTCTCTCTGCAATTTCCAGCTTGGTCTAGCAGCCTGATCCAATAGCTTGTAAGCGTGTGGATACCTGAGGAGGAGCCGGTAATCATCAGCTCTAATCTGATCTTGTCATTACCACCAATCATTTCGCTGCAAAGATAAAGATCAGGTTTGTTTTATGATTCAGTTACAAGAACCTAGATCTGTTTAAGATTATGTGTTAGGTTGCAATCCGAGAATTGAACCATGGAAAAACACTATAATCCAACAGTGGTATCAGAGCTAAGGTCATTAGTTTCTTGTAATTTGGATCATACTAGGTTGTTTATTAGTTTGATGAATCGATTTTAATGAGTAAAATTGATTGAAACTTGGAAAACCTAGAAATAAGAAATCAATGAGATTGCTTGATGATTAAAGTTGATTTTGTTTCAATTAATTAGCGATCGTTTATCGTGATGTGCTTGATGTTCGTAATGTAATGATCGTTTGTTTGTACGATTTGCATAAGGTCATGTTTATTGAATCGCACTTGTTGACTATCGTTATTGTATGAATCGTAATGATGATTTGCTTTACAATCATAACTTTGACTTTGCTTTATTACGATCGCTTGATAAATATGTGAATCATGTTTTGACCTTGTTTTGGAATTAAGGATCGTATAAGTTTTGTTATGGTCAAAATCAAATCAGTTTTGTCTTTTAGTATAAGTCATGATACGATTCTTGATCATAAGCGATTATTTAATTGAATCGATTTTGACTTTGTCTTTACTGTATAATGAATCGATTGTTGATTTTGAATAAGGACAAAAATTGGTTTTGTCCTTTAGTGAATATCATAAGTGGTTTGTTGACTTCGATTTGTTTGATAATCGATTTGCAAAAGTCAAATTCACGATCGAATGTTGATTAATTATTTAATTAATTATGGTTTAAGCGGTTAACCCAAATCGCGGTTTGCTGGAAATCATTTAATACAATTGGTATTATTTAATTTCTGGTTAAACCGGATTGAAATTCAAAATTGAATTTTAACCTAAACCGAAGGCTGGTCTAAGTTTGATTTGGTTGGACCAAATAATTTAGAGCTGGTATGGTTTAGTAAATAACCGATGGTTTTGATAGTTAATTTGGTCTAGGACCAGAATTAATAAACCAACTCGGTTATGTCAAATTATTGGGCCAACTGGAATTCTATGGTCTTGGGCCAAGAATTGGGCCTATAATTTGTGACCCAATCCGAAAATATTAATAAAATATTAAATTAGAACTTTCTATTTTTAGAATGTTTCTAAATTTAGAAAGTTTCTAAAATAAGTAAGTTTCCCAAAATAGTAATCTTCTATTTTTGGAAATAAAACTTAAAATCCTCAAAAACAATATCAAGCTTGGATGTCTTTCCAATCTTGTCAGCTACTTAACGCTTATTCGATTACAGATATGGCTTACAGTGTGAGGTGTCTGTTTTCGCGTAAGTAAAGTAGTATATAGTCACTAATTTCATTGGGAGTCCCAGACTTTAGTGATTATTTGGCTGTAAGAGATTGGTTTCCTTGACTGGGCCATCGGGAGTCCCGGGCCTTGAGACATCTGGTGTATTGGGCCTTGGGCCCAATTCACAACCGAGAGTTATTGGATATAACTAGCTGTGTGTATGCTTACCAAGTAAAGCTACTTCTGGGTGACGGCCAGTGGCCCACTTTGGATTTAGCCGAACATGGGTCTCGGAATCATTGCATTCTTATGAGGTTAAACAAAGAAATTTTGAATGCAATGCGAGTCTTCTTATAAGTTATTAAGATTACTCTTTTATGAACTAAATAACTAAAACTCTATTTATCTCTAAATTTCAGCTATGACGAGCACAAACAATCAAAACACTTTCTCGATCCGGTATGTCCTTGAGATGGACAAACTGAACGGATCAAATTTCTTGACTTGGTCGCGGAACCTGAGGCTAGTTCTCAGGCATGAGAGAAAGGACTATGTCCTTGAGAAAACTCTCCCCGAGAGGATCGGATCCAAGGCCTGTCATGCAGTACGTAATGCTTGGAATAAGCATTATGATGATGCGGTAGATGCGCGTGGTCTGATATTGGCTACCATGGACTCATATTTGCTGAAGCAATATGAGAACATGGAGTCGCCAATAGAGATGATCAGCAACCTGAAATTGAAATTTCAGGAGCAGGTAAGAGTGGAGAGATACCAGTTGGTTAAATCTCTCACTAGCTGCAAGCTACCAAATGATCATCCAGTAGGTCCTCATGTCAGTAAAATGATGGGTTACGTTGATAACCTGAGGAAACTGGATTATCCAGTTAGCCAAGAATTGGCAACTGAGATCATTCTGCAATCACTGCCGTCAAGCTATGATAAGTTCAGAAGGAACTATATCAACAAAGGCTTAACGAAGACGTTGACTGAACTGCATGATATGCTCAAAACAGTTGAGCCAAACGTGAAGAGTACCCTGTACAATCTCATGAAGGAGAAGGGTAGGTTTACAAAACCTAGTGCTGACAAGGGTGAAGACAAAGTTGTCCAGATTTTGAATCATGGCAAGCGTGTGTCTTCTGAGCCCGAGTCAGATACCTCTTACGTTGGTAAGTGCTGCTACTGTAATGAGACTGGGCATTGGAAGAGAAATTGCATTAAATTCATGGAAGATTATGAGGAGTTGAAGTTGATGTATGAGACTACTTCCTCAGGTATTCATGTTATTACTTCAAGTTATACCTTATAGGTATTGGATACTGGTTGTGGCACTGATATTTGTTATAATATGCAGAGCCTGAGCAACAGTAGAACTTTGAAAGAAGGGCAAGTGGAACTGCGTGTCTGGAAGGAGCTTGGGATGCTGCCTCAGCCGTAGGGTTTTCACTTATAGATCCCTTTGAGGCTTGGTTTTGTATTAAGTAATTGCTACATTGTACCTGCTTTAAGCAGAGTTGTTTTTCATTTTCTTGTAAAGAATTTGAATGTTTTTCCTTTTGATAAAGACAAGTTTTGTTCTTTTGATCTTAATGAAATGTTAATTGTAGCACCCTATTCAATGAATGGGTTTTATATCTTAAACCAAAGAGTGCCTAAATGTAACATAAATACCGAATTGGTTTAAATCTGATGAATTAAACCTGATTTTTCTTGGCATAAATGTTTTGGTCAAAGAGTAAGTCGGATTCAGAAACCCCATAGTTATGGACTTTTGGGCTCATTTGATTGGATATCTTATGAGACTTGAATTCTGTTTACTGGACCAAAGAACAGAGGGTCCATCTTAGCCGAGCTAGAGAAAGGCCCAAAGGCTTATTGGAGATTGAACATACTCATGTATGTGGTCCGATGAGCAGTTATGCCAGAGAAAATTTCCTGTACTTCATTGTCTCTACTGATTACTTCAGTGAGTGTGACTGTGTTCATTTGATGAGACACAAGTCGGAATTCTTTGACATGGTCGAAAGAGTTCCAGAATGAAGTATAGAATCTGAATGACAGAAGTATTAAGACTCTGGATTAGATCACGAGTGAGAATACTTAAGTCATTGATTGTGTGATCATCTGAGTGAGTGTGAAATCGTTTCACAGCTCATTTCTCCTGAAAACCTGGAGGTGTTCTGTGAGAAAGAATCAGATCTTATTAGAAATGATTAAAGATGAGTCACACGAATCTTCCATGATATTCTTTAAGAATAACGCTCTAGAAATATCTAAGTTTACGCTGAAATAGTTCTACCAATATCAGTTGAAAGACACCACGTTAATGTGGATTGGACTCGATCCAAATTCGTCTTTACTGAGTATTTGTAGTTGTGCTACTTCACTGGTTGTCCTAGGGAAACCAAGGCTTGTTACTTTTACGTCCATTCTGTTTTCTAAGAAGGGAAGTAATTTTCCAAGAAGAACAGTGGGAGTAAAAGTATAACTCGAAGAAATTCGAGAAATACAGGAGGCTGCTCAACCTGTTGAGGGAGAGCAACGGATGGATTTACAGATTTCTGTAGAATCTACACCTGTAGAGCCTGAAGTTCGCAGATATGAATGAATCAGTCACTAATCCGAGAGTGATTTCTCGTCATTAGTTGAACCTGATGATCATTGAAAGTTCGCATGATCTGATGATCATTGAAAGCGACGAACCTGCGAAATTCACAAAAGCGAAAGTGAGCCCGGACTCCGAAAAATTACACTATGTGTAAGTTAGCTTCATTGATCCATTCATGGATGGAAGCAAACATATCGGAGTTGGAATCTTCGTTCTGTTGAAGTAGTCAAGGTTTTGACTTGAACAAGAACGAAGTGGAACTGTGCGTTTACTAAAAGATAAGTGGGAGCAATGTTGCATTTCTCATAGTGTATGTCGATGACATACTGATTCTCGGAAATAACGTCCCAATGTTGCAGTCGGTAAAGGACTGGCTTGGGAGTTGGTTTTGTGGTTGACATGGGTAAAGCCACGTATGTTCATGGATTTTGGATCTAAAGATAGAGATCCAAAAGAGCTGGTAGGACAAAGTCAGGATTATTAAATTGACAATGTCCTACACGTTTTCAGCACTCCAAGAAGGGTTTTATGCCAATGTCACATGGCAATACGTTAAGCAAGAAGCAGTGTCCTACGATAACTGCTGAGCTTGAATGCATGGATAGGATTCCATATACGTCGGCAATTGGATCTATCATGTATGCCATGACACGTACTTGTTTTGATGTTGCTTTAATGTTAAGCAAGACAAGTAAAGACCAGTCAAATCCAGCAAAGAATCACTGGATTGCCGTAAAGAATATCCTAAAGTATTTGAGGAGTACTAAGGATAAGTTCTTGGTTTACGGAGAAAGTGAGGTGCTACAAGTTGACAGAGTCTGAAAGGCAAGTTTCCAATAGACAAAGATAATTCCTGGTCACAGTCCGGCTATATCTTGTGTCTGTCTGGCGGTGCAAGGCACTGTTGCTAACTCCATGACTTGAGCTGAACATTTCGCAGCTTGAGAAGCAGCGAAAGAGGTCGTTTGGAAAGAAAGAGTTCATTACTGAACTTGATGTGATTCCCAGCATAGATGAGACTAGCTGCACATCAGAGGTCCAAACACCTTGAGGGTAGGTATAACCTATTCCGTGAGATAAATGACAGAGGTGTTAAGTAGATCAGCAAGTTTCAACGAATGGGAACGTTGCTAATCTATTAACGAAGCCACTCCTTAGGCCTAAGCACGAGTCGTGGACTGTAGCTGTAGGATGAGTGAAATTAAGATGTAGTCTTAATTTCAGTGGGAGTTTGTAGAGGGCTTTATTTAGTTGTTTTGAAAGGTTCATGTAAACATAATATTTTATGTTTATGAAATCTATGATTTCTGGATTATTTTAACTGTGATATAAATAATCGTTTCAAAATGATTCATGTCATTATATATGGGCCATCGAAGTACATGAGTAGACTTGATCATGAAACCCCATATTTAACGAAATGACATAAATCATAGTGTCCATAGTCGAAGGTTGTTGAAATTGGAACACCAACAACCACTTGAGACTAGATTGTGTTGAGACTTATGACCAAGTTTCGAGGGGTCATAGATGCGCGGCATCAAAGTCGACACATAGGTATATGTAGGGGAGCATATGACCGGACATGGCCCGCTGATGAGAACTCTACAAGATATTAATATCTGTGTCATAAGAGGTTCTCATATACGACTATAGAGTATAGTCCTTAGACCTGAGTTCGCATGCATGTGGCTGCACATGGAGTGATGCGCTTTGATCATTGTCTAACGCTGTTTCGTAACTGGGAGCTATAAGGACCTTGGTTGGGTGTATTATAAAGTGTGTAGTTCATAGTGATGGAACAAGATGGGATTTGTCCCTGCCGTTTAACGGAGGTAATATCTCTAGGCCAATCGGAGACTTGATAGCTGGTAAGAGAGTGGCCACTCCCAAACGGACTTGCCCAAGTCGTTTGCATTGTCAGTATCAAATCTGGTCCGATGAACATGGTCTGGCTATATAAGGATGACACGCATCTTGCCTTATGCCAGATCGAGATATTGAGACAAAAGGATTAGGGAATGTAGGATTCCAGTACAAGTGGGAGATTGTTGGGAATGTCCTGAAATCTACCGTACTATCTCTAGAAAGTATGATAAGTGTCGAGATCAGACATAAGTCATAAATACTGGGTGATCATGATGGCTTGCTAGAGTCCGCTCTTGATCTAGAAGTTTAGGACTTATTACCAGTATTGTATGATCCCTAAGGGTCACACACCATAGCTAACGGGAAAGTTAAAATGGAATTAATACAGTAAGATGCAAGGCATTTACTGTATTTGTACAGAGAATTGGGCCAGACAAAAACAGTCTTTTGTCTGATTTGGGCCTTGGGCCCAAAAGCCTAATGAGCCATTAGTTTAATTACTTGGGCCCATATAAGGAAGAGGAGAGGCGCAGGAAGCCCTAATGCTTTTTGGTCTGCGATTTTTGCCTCTCTTTTCTTCTCTCTCTCTGCAATTTCCAGCTTGGTCTAGCAGCCTGATCCAATAGCTTGTAAGCGTGTGGATACCTGAGGAGGAGCCAGTAATCATCAGCTCTAATCTGATCTTGTCATTACCACCAATCATTCCGCTGCAAAGATAAATATCAAGTTTGTTTTATGATTCAGTTACAAGAACCTAGATCTGTTTAAGATTATGTGTTAGGTTGCAATCCGAGAATTGAACCATGGAAAAACACTATAATCCAACAAATAATTCATCTAGTAATATATATATATATATATATATATAACTTGAATATGCTCATATATAAGTAACTTTACAGAGAGAAAGACAGAGGTCACCGGTGGGGAGATGGGGAGCAGCGCCGTGGATCCGAAACTGGTCGATTCCAAGTGGAATCGGAAAAGTCCGGTGAACACCGGGAGCAAAAGTCCGAGAAAAGTCTCGGAAGCAAAAGGCGGGCAAACTCTCCGATTATTTTACAACCTAAAGAAGAGAGCTCCGCAGAAACGGAAACGAACCAAAAGAAAAGGCGGAGGCGAACCACCGCTACAAAACAAAAGTAACCCGGGCCGCCGGCTTAGCAAAGCCGTCACCGGCGGCCGGAATCGGAGTTGGTGTTAACCGACTGTTTAGAGAGATGGGAGAGGAAAAGTCGAAGAGGTTAATTGTGTCCGACGGCGACTCTCTTGGTCTACGATTTTCCAGTTTAAATCTGCAGCGACGAAGCGATTTAAACGGTGTAAGTTATGTAGACTGCCTTGCTTTACCTTGGATGCAGTGGCTATGGAGGATTTGGTGGATTCAACTGGCAGAGTGACGAAGAAGAAGCGATGACAACGACAAAACGGTGCCCAAAGTCGTAGTCAGCGATTTGCATGTCTCGAGTTTCTCGGATTGCGACGTGTGGCCGCTAAGGAGGCACGTCATCCAACGTGTTGATCCACAAAATCTCTAGGGTTTTCTGTTATTGGACCTGCGTTTGGCCCATTTAAGCTGTTTCATTTTAATTCTCCTTCTTTGTAATTCTGAACACTACCAATTGTGCCTTAATATGAATATTAATATTGTTGACAAAAAAGTAACTTTACAGATCCAACTAAACTTAAATTGTATTACCAGGTCTGCTTCACAGGAAAATGGCTCTGATCAGTATCCAACTATATCATCCGGATCACCCATGTACTCGGCCACTTGGTCAAGTTTAACATCGAGCATCTCCTTGTTGACTGCGGCACAAACGACACCAGTCTCTTTATCCAAATCTTTCTCAACCAGGATCCCATAAACACCTTCATGTCTACCAGTAGAATCAACACAGGGCCTCCTCGCTTGGGCAGTGCGGTCTCTAGAAACTCCTGACTGATTCCTTAAACCAACTCTTGCGTCTCATCCATAGAGATATCACAAGTTGTTAGACCAAGCACATCAGTCACCACAGCCTTTTTAAGATACAATCTCCCACCTTTAACATGCTTGCTTATAACCCGCACCCTTATATGCGTCCTAAGCCATAAAGCCTTCCCTTTATTGGCTCTACCTTGATTTCGTTGAGTCCTCGGGACTTAATCCTTTATGTTGCTGCAGTCTAATCTTCACCACTTGGATATTTACAGAAGTTAAAAATAGAGAATTCACCAGTGTGTTTTGCGAGTCAAAATGAATCCTTTGAGATGAAAAAAACTCATGAATCCATGGCATGAAGACAATGAAGAGAAACAAAGCGTATTTATGTATCCACACAAGAACACAGACTTCTTTTTACTCCTATAAGAAAGCAAGATTCAATGGAGAAGCAGACCTACATGAATCCTTTCCATGAAACCAGTCAAAGACTGAATATGCTTCTACTTAAATGTTTATGATTCTCCGGATCGAGATTTGGCAAGGAAAATGGGAACAAAAGAACAATAGCCCATATGCGTAGCAAAGAGACTCTACGGCATAACAAAAATCAAACAGATTTGAAAAAATAATTTTAATTTCCCAACTAAGTTTGTATTGTTCACTATTTGTTTAATTCGAATTACAGGATTGCATAGAATAATTTAATGATTTTGACAGAGTTTTGACAGGTAAAGTTAGTGAAAAGGCATGGTATGGAAGTTACCTCAAAGGGTGTAACAATGCCTAGAGCTTCGAGAACACCAACGCCGAATCCGGAGAGGAAACGGCCACGGTTGCTGACCTTTACGGTCTCTGAATCATAGAAAGCGGTTTGTACCATGGCGTAGGATCTCATCGGAAGCATGTATTTGAGGTGAGGTGAGTCTAGCTGGAGACGCGTCTGATGAAGTCGATCGACAACACGCCTCGACGACTCCGCCAAGTGACCCCGATATTACCTCCATGTACGGCATAATCGATGCCTGCCAACTGGAATCCGTCCTCGCTGCTGCCGCCATTTCCGGATCCTCGAAGCAGTGAGAGAGAGTGAGGGTGGTTGCCTTACGCTTATCTCTTTTGCTTCTTCTCCTTCCCCATGGGTCTGCTATCATCTCTCGTCACAGACTGCTCTCTAATATACTAAGGGTTTTGGATGGATCTGGGAATTTATGTAGAATTGAAGATGTGTTTCAGAGGAGTTGGATAAGGAAGAAAGAAGTAGAAAGGTCACAAAGAAAGAGGGGAAATCGTAGGCAATGGAAATACTTAAAAAAAAAGCCACGTAGGTTACCTAAAATGCTGATGTGGAGGGCTTAGAAGAGAGTAAATTTTACTCTCATTATATATATGATTTGTCGTTAAAGATCGAATAAACTTGTAGAAATCTAATTAACTCTTTCAAATTTATGTAAATATGTGGTCAAAGAAAAAAACAAATCTCTGGAAAGATAATTATTTGCGACAAATTTAAGTAAATTTGTCGCAAAAAAAAAAAAAAAAATCTATTGAATCCTTAATAAGTTGGTCAATATAAATTTGTTGTCAAAAAGAAATAAATTTGTGGAAAACTAATTAAGTCTTTCAAATTTATTAATTTATCGCTAAAATAAAAAAATATATCGAATCCTTAATAAGTTTGTCAAATTTATGTTTATATGATGCTAAATAAAAAAATCTGCGAAAAAATCTATGAAATACTAATTGAGTGTTGTCACAATTAAGTAAATATGTCGCTAAAATATAATAAATATGTCCATAATAAATTTGTTGCTTCATGTACCGACAATTAAATAAATCTGTTTAATGGCAAAATCGTAATTAATTTTTTTTTCTGCTGAGTTTGAAAATATAGTAATACTATTTTCGTAAATACTGTTTTCGATTACAAATAATTGAAGAACAAAATAGATATCAAAAACTAATTACTAATTAAAATAATATTATAATTAATTTAGTTATAAAATGATAAATTAGGGTCTAACTAATTTTTTCCCCTATTTTTGTCTTAAAAATTCTTTCGGTTTCATAATATTCTATTTTTCAAATCATTTGAATCTTTCTTTATATTTAATGCAAATAAAAATACATTTTATTTTATATTTTTTTTTTGAGAAATTTTTTTTTATATATTACATACACTTGATTAACTAAAATACAATATATTGTCTTGTACATATATACATATACGTCCATCGACGAATTTTATGTTGCTTCACTGTTTACAATTTTCCGTATTTGTAGTTTACCATTTCAAAAAACAAGAACTGGGTAGCACGGTTTATTTATTATAATGCATTGTACAGTGGCTATTTGTTGATGTGGTAACGTGCTTCCCGAGAAGGGTTTGCTGTTTATCTATCTCTTGGTATATCTCTTTTTTCACCTTCGACTGCACTAGGAGAGAAGGTTTGGGTTGTTTGCAGTGTTTTTTCCAATTCGAGATCAAGAGACGGCTTTTTAATGTAATGTTAAATTATATTAAAAGAAAAAAAAATTGTACATCAAATGCTTTTGTTTATTTAAAAAAAAAATCAAAATTTTTGAATTGAGAGGATGATTGAAAAACAGATTTTTCTTGGAAGATAAAAATCCCATAGCCTCGAACCAACGTTGAAGGCAGTTTGCATATCGATTGTTGCCCATTCCTCTGATTGTGGTGAGTCGATTCCTCAGCTGTTTGTCGATCTGTTTGATGAAGCTGTCAAGAGTGTTTGTGTTGAATTTTAAACTTGATTTTGGATCAAGTTTATATTTGGGTTAATGATCCAACATAAATCCAAAACCTTGATCCAAGTTCTAGAAATTTTCTAGAAAAATATCTCCACATCTTCACCTCCTCAAATCTTCTAGAAATCTCCTCCACCTCCTTAAGAATAAAAATCTAGATTTTTTCATAGAAAAATCTAGATAATTGTTGTAAAATAATCTAGATATTTTCTAAGAATTATCTAGAATTATAATTAAAATATTATAGATATTTTGTAATATGGAGGCTATAAATACCTCCATCCCCTCTCATTTGTAACTAAGTCTCTAAGTTGTTTTCTAAGCAATAAGAAAAAACTTTCTTCTTCCAAAATTCTCTTTTGTCTCTTAAGTTCTTAAACACTTTCTCCACACTTATAAATTTTTCATTCCAACAAAGTGGTATCAGAGCCATAAGATTCTTTTAAAGATGGCAAGTAATGGTGTTCCCTTCCAAGTCCCGATGCTCACAAAGAGCAACTATGACAATTGGAGTCTAAGGTTGATGGCTATTCTAAGAGCACATGATGTGTGGGAGATAGTCGAGAAAGGCTTCATTGAACCGGAGAATGATGCTAGTCCATCTCAAACTCAAAAGGATGGTTTGAGAGACTCAAGGAAGAGAGACAAGAAGGCTCTCTGTCTAATCTATCAAGGATTAGATGAAGACACGTTCGAGAAGGTCGTCGGAGCAAATTCGGCCAAAGAAGCATGGGAGAAGATTCGAACTTCTTACAAGGGAGCGGAGCAAGTTAAGAAGGTACGTCTTCAAACTCTAAGAGGAGAATTTGAAGCATTGCAAATGAAGGAAGGTGAACTCATTTCAGATTACTTCTCAAGAGTTCTAACGGTTACTAATAACCTTAAAAGAAACGGTGAGAAGTTAGATGAGGTGAGAATCATGGAGAAAGTTCTTAGATCATTGGATTCGAAATTCGAGCATATTGTCACTGTTATTGAAGAGACAAAAGACTTGGAGACTATGACAATGGAGCAACTTCTTGGATCACTACAAGCTTATGAAGAAAGAAGAAGAAGAAGGAAGACATCACGGAGCAAGTACTCAAGATGCGGATTCAAACCAAAGAAGAAAGCGGTCGAAGCTATCCAAGACGATGTGGTGGCCAAGTCCGAGGAAGAGGTCATGGATATGTACATGGACGTGGTTGGAGACCATATGAAGACCATACCAACCAAAGAGGAGAAAGCTCATCAAGAGGCCGTGGGAGAGGAAGTCCAAAATCAAGGTACGATAAGTCAAGTATTAAGTGCTACAACTGTGGAAAGTTTGGACATTATGCTTCCGAATGCAAGGCTCCAAACAACAATAGAGTTGAAGAGAAGTCCAATTATGCTGAAGAAATGAGCAAAGAAGAGGATATGCTATTGATGGCCTATAAGAAGGATGAACCAAATGAGGTTCACAAATGGTACCTCGACAGCGGTGCAAGCAATCACATGTGCGGTAAAAGAAGCTTGTTCGTGGAGCTTGATGAATCGGTGAAAGGAGACGTCGCTTTAGGAGATGAATCAAAGATGGAAGTAAAAGGCAAAGGTAACATTCTCATCCGACTGAAGAATGGAGATCATCAATTCAATTCCAATGTTTACTATATTCCAAGCATGAAGACCAACATCTTGAGCCTAGGACAACTCTTAGAGAAAGGTTATGATATCCAATTAAAGGATAATAGCCTTTCTATAAGAGATAATGAAAACAATCTCATCACCAAGGTGCCGATGGCGAAGAATAGAATGTTTGTCCTAAACATTCAAAATGACATCGCACAATGTCTCAAGATGTGTTACAAGGAGGATTCTTGGCTTTGTCATCTTCGGTTCGGGCATCTCAATTTTGGAGGCTTAGAGCTACTTTCCAAGAAAGAAATGGTGAGAGGATTGCCTTGCATCAATCATCCAAATCAAGTGTGTGAAGGATGTCTACATGGAAAACAATTCAAAATGAGTTTTCCGAAGGAGTCGGAGACAAGAGCGCGAAAGCCATTAGAACTCATACATACAGATGTATGTGGCCCAATCAAGCCAAGTTCACTTAGTAAGAGTAACTACTTCCTTCTCTTTATTGATGATTTCTCAAGAAAGACATGGGTTTACTTTTTGAAAGAAAAATCAGAGGTGTTTGAAAATTTCAAAAAGTTCAAAGCCCATGTTGAGAAGGAAAGTGGCCTTGTGATCAAAGCCATGAGATCCGATCGTGGAGGAGAGTTCACGTCCAAGGAATTTCTGAAGTATTGTGAAGATAATGACATTCGAAGACAATTGATGGTGCCGAGATCCCCTCAACAAAATGGAGTAAAGGAAAGGAAGAATAGGACTATCCTTGAGATGGCGAGAAGTATGCTCAAGAGTAAGAAGCTACCAAAGGAGTTATGGGCAGAAGCAGTTGCATGTGCGGTTTATCTATCAAACCGGTCTCCAACAAGAAGTGTTTCAGGAAAGACACCACAAAAAGCTTGGAGTGGAAGAAAACCCGGTGTTTCACATCTAAGAGTTTTTGGATGCCTTGCTCATGCACATGTACCAGATGAGAAGCGAAGCAAGCTAGATGATAAAAGCGAGAAGTACATCTTCATTGGGTATGATGCTAACTCTAAAGGCTACAAGCTCTACAATCCTGAAACAAAGAAGATAATCATCAGCCGGAATGTCATATTTGATGAAGAAGGAGAATGGGATTGGAAGTCAAATAATAAAGACTACAACTTCTTTCCGCATGTTGAAGAAGATGACTTGGAGTAACCAAGAGAGGAGCCAGTTACCCCACCAACTTCACCAACACCTAGTTCTCAAGGAGATGAAAGCTCAAGCGAAAGGACTCCACGTTATAGAAGTCTACAAGAGCTTTATGAGGTAACTTAAAATCAAGACAATCTTACCTTATTTTGTCTATTTGCGGATTCCGAGCCCATGGATTTTCAAGAAGCTATGGAGAAGAAGACATGGAGAAATGCAATGGATGAAGAGATTAAGGCGATACAGAATAATGAGACATGGGAGTTAGCTTTACTTCCAAAAGGGCATAAGGCAATTGGTGTGAAGTGGGTGTATAAAGCGAAGAAGAACTCAAAAGGAGAAGTTGAAAGATACAAGGCAAGATTGGTGGCAAAAGGCTATAGCCAAAGAGCCGGAATCGACTATGATGAGGTATTTTCTCCTGTTGCTCGTCTAGAAACTGTTAGACTAATTATTTCATTGGCAGCCCAAAAGAGTTGGAGGATACATCAAATGGATGTCAAATCAGCCTTCTTAAATAGAGACCTTGAAGAAGAAGTTTACATTGAGCAGCCACAAGGTTACATAGTCAAGGGAGAAGAAGACAAAGTCTTGAGGTTAAAGAAGGCTCTTTATGGGTTAAAACAAGCACCGAGAGCATGGAACACAAGGATTGATAAGTACTTCAAGGAGAAGAACTTCATCAAGTGTCCATATGAGCATGCACTCTATATCAAAACTCATAACAATGATATATTGATTGTGTGCTTGTATGTAGATGACTTGATATTCACATGAAACAATCCAAGAATGTTCCAGGATTTCAAGAAGGAGATGACAAAGGAGTTCGAGATGACCGATATTGGACTCATGTCTTACTACCTTGGAATTGAAGTGAAGCAAGAAGATAAAGGAATATTCATTACTCAAGAAGGTTATGTTAAAGAAGTGCTCAAGAAATTCAAGATGGATGACTCTAATCCAGTGAGCACACCAATGGAATGTGGAGCCAGGCTGTCAAAGCATGAGGACGGAGAGAGTGTGGATCCAACACTCTTTAAAAGCTTGGTGGGAAGTCTACGCTATCTAACTTGCACAAGACCTGACATCCTACATGCAGTCGGAGTTGTGAGAAGATGTATGGAGCATCCAACAACAACTCATTTCAAGGCCGCCAAGAGGATACTTCGCTATATCAAAGGTACTGTGAAATTTGGCTTGTACTACTCTATTTCTAACGATTACAAGCTTGTTGGATATAGCGATAGAAAATGGAGTGGAGACATAGATGACCGAAAGAGCACAAGTGGATTTGTGTTCTTCATTGGAGAAACCGCCTTCACATGGATGTCGAAGAAGCAACCGATTGTCACTCTTTCTACTTGTGAAGCGGAGTATGTAGCGGCTACTTCATGTGTTTGTCATGCTATTTGGTTACGGAACTTGCTAAAGGAGTTAAGTCTACCACAAGAGGAGCCAACAAATATCTTTGTGGACAACAAGTCAGCAATAGCATTGGCGAAGAATCCAGTCTTCCATGATCAGAGTAAGCACATCGACACTGTTGGGATAGTGTCCTGAAATCACACTTGTACTCACTCCTGATGATAGTTGTGTGTCGAGATCAGACATTCGTATAATACTGGGCGGTTGCAATGTTTTGCTAGAAGCCTCTTGCAATCTGTAAGTTGTAGACTTACTGCCAGTATTATATGATCCTATAGGGTCACACACCTAAGCAAACTGGAAGCTACGACATGGGAATGATCATTATGGTAATGATCATATTAATGTGTATTGGATACACATTATTATCGCGAATATGGTGTTGTGTCGGTCGACACAGTTCGGGTTTCGAAAGGGCTTTTCGAAATTAAGACTTAATCAAGTCTGGCCCGTTAAGTGTGTTTTAGGTCGAATAAAACTTGATAGTTTTTGACCTAAAACGTAAGCCATCGAGTTTTTCTCAGTGAGCAGAGCAGAAACACCAGAAACAGAGGATTCCCATTGATCCGGCACTAGCATCCCGTTTCCAGCTTGTGTGCGTGTGTATCTGGTAGAGGCAAGGCACCTGCATTGCTCCACTGATCTCGTTCACCATTTCATTCTGCTGCCAGTTCAAGGTAAGAACGAGGTTGGTTGAATTTCAATATATCAAACCCTAGATCCTAGGAGATCCAACAGTGGTATCAGAGCGTTGTTAGGGTTTAGCTATTGAATCAGATGCAATTAATTCGAAAACTGATGTTGTAGAACTGAATATTGCATGCTAAATCATGTTTTCAAAGTGTTAATCTCGGATTATGTGCCTGTTGAAAACGATGAAACAGTTGAAATCGCACTGTGTCGATCGACACAAAGCGTGTGTCGGTCGACACGCCGCGAAATAACTCGTAAATAATTTTAGGGTTTCGATCTGAGATCGAGTACCCGTAATCATGCTGTGTCGATCGATACACTGGGTGTGTCGGTCGACACATGCAATGCGATTAGATAGATCGGTTCAATTGGATTGAACCGGTTATCTCGCTCGGTTAATTTTAATTAACCAATTGGTTCTGGTTTGGCAATGTCGATCGACACAGAGTTGTGTGACGATCGACATGGACCGTTAAACCGAACCGGTTCAATTAGATTGAATCGGTTAATGAAATTCGATCCGGTTTGACCGGTTATCGAAGACCGGTTTAAATTATGTTGTATCGACCGATGTCAATGGTTGGCGTCGATCGACACACCATTCGCAGAATTATTGGTTGGACCATAAATTTGCATATACCAGACCAAATTTAATCTTAAAGTTCTAGTTGAACCTAAAATTAATAAAACTGAATGTTTTAATTAAATTAATAACTTCTTGAATGTATATTGGATATACATCAAGATTAAATAATCATTTTCCTCAACCAAATATCAAGTGATCTTGATGTCTTGCCTGATCTTGTCTACTGTCAAGACTCGTGTTGTTGTTGGATATCCTTGGAGTCCTTGGTATCCACAACAACATGAGTAATGCAGGTGATCATTGATAGATTTGCAGTGCAACTATTAATGATCACAAGACAGAAGAGATTGGTTTTACTTGACTGGGCTATCAGAAGTTCTGAGCCCAGAGACATCATAGTAGATTAGACATAGTTTGTCTCATCTACGACCAAGAGTTGTACTGGGTACAATTAGCAATGATTTGCTTACCTAAATAACTAAAGTTTGGGTGATGGTAAGTTGCCCACTCAGATTTTGGTGAAGTATGGATCTTGGCTCATTGTATTCATCTGAGGAAACATAGTTTTGAATACAATGCGAGTCTTTCTTATTAGATAAGAATTCTCATTTCCTTGAGCATTATAACTAAAACCTCTACCTCTTTTAATTACAGCTATGTCTGTCTCAACTCACATCAACACTTATCAACACTTTCTCACTAAGATCCGTCCTTGAGAAGGACAAGTTAAATGGATCTAATTTCTTGGAATGGTATCGGAACCTGAGAATAGTTCTCAGGTAGGAGAACAAGGAATATGTCCTTGAAAGAGTTCTCACCGAGAGGCTACGTTCCAATGCTCCGCAGACAGAAAAAAATGCTTGGGATAAGCATTCAGCTGATGTCAAAGATGTTAATTGTCTAATGCTGGTGACTATGAACTCTGAGCTGCAGAAGCAATATGAGAACGTGATGTCACCCATTGAGATGATTAACAGCCTGAAAGCTTTGTTTCAGGAGCAAGCTCGCACAGAGAGATACCAGACGGTTAAATCTCTCATGGATTGCAAGCTGGCTAAGGACAGTCCAGTAAGTCCTCATGTCCTTAAAATGATGGGTTACATTGATAACCTGGGGAAACTGGACTGTGCCATTAGCCAGGAGCTAGCCACTGACATGATTTTGTAGTCTTTGCCGTCGTGTTTTGATCAGTTCATCATGAACTACAACATGCAAAACATGACTAAGACATTGACTGAGTTGCACGCCATGCTGAAGACAGCAGAGCCGAATCTCAAGAAGGCAACTCCCAGTGTACTGATGGTACAAGGGGGTAAAAGGTTTAAGAAACCTAAGAAGGATAAGGGAAAGGCCCAAGTTGTCCAGACTGAGAGTCAGGATAAGCCCAAGCCGAAGCCCAAATCCGGGCCTTCTCCTGAGGATAAGTGCAACTACTGCAAGCAGTTAGGGCATTGGAAGAGAGACTGCAAGAAGTTCATGGAAGATTACAAGAAGCTGAAGAAGACGTATGATGCGTCTGACTCAGGTATTTATGTTATCGAACTTAATGTTATATCTTCTAGTTCTACTTCGTGGGTATTGGATACCGGCTGCGGTGCTCATATTTGTACTAATATGCAGGCACTAAGAAACAGTAGAACGCTGAAGAAAAGACAAGTGGAGCTACGGGTCGGGAATGGAGCTAAGGTTGCTGCACTGGCCGTAGGCACCTGCGATTTGTCCTTACCTTCGGGCATGGTTTTAGCTTTGAATAATTGCTACTTTGTACATGCGATTAGCAGAAACATAATTTCAGTTTTCGTTTTGGATTTGGAAGGTTTTGATTTTGCTGTTAAGAATAAAGTTTGTTCTTTTAATCGTGATGGTACGTTTTATGGTAGCGCCCCATTAGATAATGGGTTATATGTTTTAAACCAAGAAATGCCTAACTTTAACATAAATACAAAGCGGTTTAAGTCAAATGACGAAAACCCGACTTTCTTATGGCATTGTCGTTTGGGCCATATCAATGAGAAACGCATCCAAAGGCTCCATCGAAATGGGCTTCTGGGCTCATTTGATTTTGAATCATGTGAGAAATGTGAATCTTGTTTGATGGGCAAAATGGCTAGAGCCCCTTTCAACAAACCGAGTGAAAGGGCCGGTGACTTATTGGGCCTTGTTCATACTGATGTATGTGGGCCGATGAGTACTGTTGCCAGAGGAAATTACAAGTACTTCATTACCTTCACTGATGATTTCAGTAGATATGGCTATGTCTAGTTGATGAGACACAAGTCAGAATCCTTTGATAGATTCAAGGAATTCAAGAATGAAGTACAGAACCAACTTGGCAAAAGTATTAAAGTTCTGCGATCGGATCGCGGAGGAGAATACTTGAGTCAAGAGTTCAGCGACTATCTGAGCGAGTGTGGAATAATTTCACAACTCACTCCTCCTGGAACACCCCAATGGAATGGAGTGTCAGAGAGGAGGAATCGAACCTTATTGGATATGGTTCGGCCTATGATGAGTCATTCAAATCTTCCATTATCCTTTTGGGGATACGCTCTAGAAACGTCTGCGTTTACACTAAATAGGGTACCATCTAAATCAGTGGAAAAGACACCACATGAATTGTGGACTGGGAACATTCCTAGTCTGTCTTTCCTGAGGATTTGGGGATGTGAGGCTTATGTCAAACGTTTAATCTCTGACAAGCTTGCACCCAAATCAGATAAATGCTACTTCGTTGGTTATCCTAGGGAAACCAAGGCATACTACTTTTACAACCAATCTGAGAACAAAGTATTTGTTGCTCGGGACTGTTCTTTTCTTGAGAGGGAGTTTCTCTCTAAGAAAAATAGTGGGAGTAAAGTACATCTTTAAGAAATTCGAGATGCACAAGAGACTGCTCAACCTGCTGAGGAAGTGCAGCAGTTGGATCCACAAAGTTCTGTGGAACCGGCGCCTGTGGAGCCTGAAGTTCGCAGATATGGAAGGATCCGTCACGACCCCGAGAGATACTATGGATTTCTCGTGACCAATTCCAATGATCTGATGATCATTGATAGTGACGAACCAGCGACCTTCGCGGAAGCAATGATGGGCCCGGACTCCGAAAAGTGGCTTGGAGCCTCTAAATCCGAAATGGGATCCATGTCAGAAAACCAAGTATGGTCCTTGGTCAATTTACCTAATGGTGCAAAAGCCATTGAGTGTAAATGGATCTTCAAGAAGAAGATTGACGTGGATGGCAATGTACAAATTTACAAAGCGAGGTTGGTGGCTAAAGGTTTCAAGCAAATTCATGGTATTGACTATGATGAAACATATTCCCCAGTCGCTATGCTTAAATCCATTCGGATTCTTCTAGCGATTGCAGCTCATTATGACTATGAGATTTGGCAGATGGATGTCAAAACCGCTTTCCTGAATGGTATTCTGGAAGAGGATGTGTATATGGCACAGCCTGAAGGTTTTGTTGATCCTAAGAACGCTGGAAAGGTATGCAAGCTTCATAAATCCATTTATGGATTGAAGCAAGCATCACGGAGTTGGAATCTTCGTTTTGATGAAACAGTAAAACAATTTGGTTTTATCAAGAACGAAGAGGAACCATGTGTTTATAAGAAGACTAGTGGGAGAAGAATTGCGTTTCTTGTACTGTATGTCGATGACATACTCCTCCTTGGTAATGACGTTCCGTTGCTTCAGTCTGTTAAGACTTGGCTCGGAAGTTGTTTTTCCATGAAAGACATGGGAGAAGCCGCGTACATTCTTGGAATCAGAATCTACAAAGATAGAATGAATAGGCTGATTGGATTGTGCCAGGACACTTATATTGATAAGGTGTTTCACAGATTCAGGATGCATGATTCCAAGAAGGGCTTCATACCGATGTCTCATGGCATTAGTCTCAGCAAGAAGCAGTGTCCGGTGACACATGCTGAGTGGGAGCGCATGAATAGGATTCCTTATGCTTCTGCAATAGGATCTATTATGTATGCCATGCTCTGCACTCGTCCAGATGTAGCTTACGCGTTAAGCATGACGAGTAGATACCAATCTGATCCAGGCGAAGTTCACTGGACAGCTGTCAAGAATATTCTCAAGTATTTGAGACATACTAAGGATAAATTCCTGGTGTATGGAGGAAGTGAAGAACTTGTGGTGAATGGATTCACCGATGCGAGTTTTCAGACGGACAGAGACGATTTCCGATCACAATCTAGATATGTCTTCTGTCTAAATGGCGGTGCAGTGAGCTGGAAGAGCTCTAAGCAGAATACCGTAGCTGATTCCACGACGAAAGCTGAATATCTTGCTGCTTCAGAAGCGGCAAAGGAAGCTGTTTGGATCAAGAAGTTCATGACTGAACTTGGTGTGGTTTCAAGTATCTTGGAGCCAGTGGCTTTGTTTTGTGACAACAACGGAGCCATTGCTAAGGCGAAAGAACCAAGGTCACACCAGAAGTCCAAACACGTAGAGAGGAGATATCACCTGATTCGTGATATCGTCAATAGAGGTGATGTGAAGATCAGCCGAGTTCCGACGGATGAGAATGCCGCTGATCCTCTGACTAAGTCACTCCCAAGGCCTAAGCATGAGATTCATACGACTGCTGTAGGCATTAGAGATCTTAAGATGTAATCTTGATTCTAGTGGGAGTTTTAGTTTTATTTTAGTTATAATAAGATGCTCTTGTAAAACATTCTTTTGGATATGTTTAATGAAATTTGATTTCAGCATTATTTATTGTGATCTAAATAATGGTCCCAAAATAAGTTTATGTCATATTATAGGTCATCAAGTTGAGGACTTGATCATGAAACCCTATAAGTCATAGATGATATAAATTATGTTTTGTCCCTAGTCGAGGTTGTCAAAGTGGGAAAATGGCAACCGCGAGAGACTAGATTGTGAGGTGACTGTTGGCTAAGTTTCATGGAGCCAATGATATGATTATCGCAGTCAGTCACATAGATATATGTTGGTGAACATATGATCGGACATGACCCGCTAATGAGAAGTCTACAAGATAGTTATATCTGTGTCATAAGAGGTTCTCATTACGACTATAGAGTATAGTCCTCAGACCTGAGTTCATCATGCTTTCTTGCATATGAATTGGTACACTTTGACCTTGTCAAACGTCGACCCGTAACTGGCGACTATAACGGCAATGTTCAAGTATATCATGAAGTGTGCGTTGAAATAGGGATGGAACAAGTGATATATCATGGTTTTTACTAGTTTTAGACCATGATATAAGTGTGTTTTTAGTGTCTTTTGTGTTCTTTTAGAGTCTTTTACAGGTATAATCAGGTTTGGAGCTAATTTGGAGACAATGGAGCATTTTGGAGATTTTTGGAGTGTTTGGCCGAGAGATAGAGTTCACTGTCCGAAACAGAGGAAGGTGTCGATCGTTGCACCCTTGCATCGATCGATGCACCAGCGTGATGGGCCGAAACTCGGCGGTTTAGAAGAATCAAGTTATTGCACTTTGATCCAGAAGTTCCTGATATTTACAAAGAAGCCCTTGGCCGAGATTATGCCTATATAATAGAGTTTTTAGAGTTTTTATTAGATACGCTTTATACTTTTTACAATACACTTTTCATAATTAAGAGCAGAGGATTTTAGAGCTTTTTGGGGCTGATCTGAACCTGTTACATCATCTGTATTTGGAGAAGATTTCGAACCCCTTTTACTCTTATTATTTTATGCAATTTATTCATTCTATGATTATGATTTCATTATCTATGTCTGAGTAGATCCATAGTTGAGTTTAGGGTTTCTCACATAGGATTTCATGACTTGCTAGACTTGTTCAAATTCAGTTAAGGATTCATAACTATATCTGTTCTTCAATTTAATTGTGCTTAAAGCTAGTTCTAACCTGATCAATTAGAATCTAGATCTTAGGTTGCTAAATACGTCACGGAAGTGGGGTTTAGGAATCTGAACTAATTAAATTGGGAAATTAAACTATTCGCAAACGGAAGTTTGGTTTAGGATAATTGTGAACATATCAAACTTGGACTTATTGCTAGTTTAATCTGTTAGTTCTCGCAAACGAAAGTTTGGTTTGCTGCACTTAGACTTAGAGAATTATCGCAAAGGAATTTGGTTAATTCTATATCTGTGTTTTGAGTTCTAGAACTGTGCTTAATTAGATCCTTGCTGAATGAACTGTATGCTTGTCTGATTTCCTGAGAATACCCTAGGCTTGACGCTTTTAATTACTTGCTTCACAACCGTTAAACTCTGCTACTGATTTACTTTCTCGCACCGCAATTTTATTCCATTCGCTCTTTGCTTATTTCTAGTATTTATTCCTATAGTTTGATTCTCTTGAGACCAAGTGTCCCTGTGGATTCGATAACCCTATATACTACGACTACTGAACTGTGCACTTGCAGTTAGAGAATAGGGAAAACTTACAACCTATCAAGTTTTTGGCGCCGTTGCCGGGGACTCTTTGAGTCTTCGATAGGACCGAACTTAGGGTTTTTGCTAGAAATTTTTCTTTTTGTTTTTGTTCTTTTTCGTTTTTTGTTTTATTTTGATTTTGCTAACTTTTTCTCTGATTTCTCTCTGTCGCAGGTACGAATTTCGCCTTGCGTTGATCGTTGCATCCCTTGCGTCGATCGTCACTAGGCGATTCTGAGAATTGAATCGATCGTTGCACTGATAGCATCGATCGTTGCTGGACGATTACAGACAGTTTATGCCAACGCAGAAAACTCGAAGTAATCCGAACTCGAGCTTGGTTAATCTCGATCTAGAGGAACTTGGACGTCTAGAAAGGACTAACAGAAGAGAAAAGAGAGAGAGAATGGTACGAGAACGTTTGATCTTGATACCAGATGCTGAAGGTACCCTAAGGGACCAAGATGACAACCCGTACAATGCTGCTGGGCATCGGGTTGATGCTGAAGGGAATGTCATCCCTGATCCTCCTGAGCAACAGGAGCTGAACCAAAACCAGGGTCAAGGACAGGCCCAAGGTAGAGAGATGGTGGTTCATGAGAGGACACTAGCTGATTACAACAGACCTGATGAGTTTCATGCAAACCGAGCAGCTCTAGTGCTTCCTACTTTTGAGAGGAATGATTTTGAGGTAAAAACCATCTACTACCAGCTGATGAGACAGATTGCTTTTCATGGTCTTCAAGCAGAGCAGCCTATGGATCACATTGACAAGTTTGAAGACATAGTCACTGGCATGAAGTATGAAGGAGTATGCCCGGACTATCTGTTCCTTAAGCTATTTCCGCACAGTCTTGCTGGAGACGCTAGTGCATGGCTGAGACAACTGGCACCTGGTCAGTATACTACTTGGGCAGCCTTAAAGAGTGAGTTCCTGCGTCACTTTTATGATGATGCACGCTCGGATCAGTCCAGACAGGACATACTCACCTTTTCCCAAGGAGCTGTGGAGCCCTTGAAGACTGCCTGGATGAGATTTAAGCAGTATCAGCGTGACTGTCCACACCATGGATTCACAGAAGTACAGTTGATTGGTATCTTCTTCACAGGCATAGATCTTCCTTATCAGACTGCGCTGGATAATTCCAGTAATGCTAATTTCAACACCAGGACTCCTACACAGGCTAAGCAGTTGATAGAGAATCTGATTGGCAGCAACAGTTGCAAAACAATGGATGAAAGGAGAAATAGATCTGGTGGAACCGTAGAGAATTCTGATATAGCTAATATAAGATCCAGATTGGACACAGTCTACAATCTCCTAACAAGTAAGAAAGCTGTCCACTTTGCACAAGATGTAGAGGTGATTCAGGCTGAGGAGGAAACTCAGGAAGAAGATGTGAATTTCATAGGAGGTTCTGGTTTCCAAGGTAATAGATTTGGTAATCAACAGGGGAACAGATTCTCCAATGGTGGACAGACTGGTGGTTTTCAGAAGACCTATGGACAAGGTAATCAGAGGACCTATGGGTCTACATCCTATCAGACTCCTCCTGCACCTACAGCCCATGAGAGCAAAATGGAGGCTATGATGGAACAACTGATGGAGAGTCAAACCAAGCTTTCTGTGGACAACAATAAGAAGCTGGACGCTGTCTATCAAGACCTCAATGGGAAGTTTGAGTCACTGAGCACTCACATGAAGCAGTTGGACACTCAGGTCAACCAGATGTCCAGCTCACTGAAGGGAAAAGGAGTTGCAGAGACTCATATTAAGGCATGGTCTGTACTCATTAATGATGGATCTTATCTAGGGGAGAAATTTGAGCTAAGTACAGCTGAGTTGGTGACTGAGGCAGAATTTTCGGATTTCTGTGAAAAACTCTCGGGTAGAAACTGCAGTGATGCAACGATCGACACACAGCTGGCATCGATCGATGCAGGTCGTGAACAAGCAGAAGATCCGTGGGATGAAAGTGAGATTGATGCAGAGCTAGCCCGCCTATTCCCTGATGTATCTGAGATCACTCAAGAGGATGTTTATGTACAAGCCATTAGGCAATGTCCCAAGGTGTCTGAAGTGATCAAACAAGAGATTGAAGAGCTGAAAAGGCTAGAAGAGAGTGGTGAAGACTTGGAAGAAATTCCACATTCTGATGATCCACCTTATCATCCATGTGTTCAGAGATATTTGAACATGATGTTGCCTTTAGATGAGGAGCTGAGAGAGTGGGTGATAATAGTTCCTCAGCATATCAGTGATGTTCTGCTAACTAAGGTCCCGAAGAAGCTACCTGATCCTGGAGTCTTTGTGCTAGATTGTTCTATCTTTGAGGATAGTTTTAGGCGCCCTCTATGTGATTTAGGAGCTGCTGGAAGCATTATGCCTTACTCTGTGGCAGAGAAGCTGGGAATGTTGGATTTTATTCCTACTAGGACTTCTCTAATCCTAGCTGATCAGTCCATACGAGTTCCTGAAGGACTTCTTATGGACATTCCGGTGAGAGTTGGGAACTACTTAGTTCCAACGGATTTCCTTGTGCTGAAATATGACTGTAACCCGGATGAAGCTTTATTGCTGGGGAGACCATTCTTGGCTACAGCAGGAGCTGTGATTGATGTTAGACAGAGTCTAATAGACCTCCACCTGGGAGATGAACCGCTGCGGTATGAGATGGAGAAGCTGCGAAAGCCACTAATAGATGGACAGACTTTCATAATCATGGAAGCAAATGATGAGCAGCCAGATGAGACTGCAATACTAGATCCTGGAGCACATTTCACTCCATCTTTTCTTGGACATGAGCATTCCGCAACAGCTTACTCACCACCTTGGATGAGGAGACTTGAACAGAGACAGAAAAAGTCTCTGTCAGGACCTCCTGGTACTTGAAAGGTCTCATCCGTCCGGTCAAGCTATTGACCTTAAACAAGCGCTGGGTGGGAGGCAACCCACCATTAGGTACTAGTGTTTTTCTTTTTCATTTTTGGTGTTTTTGTTAGGATTTTACGTTTGTTTTTGTTTCTGGTGAGTTTATGTTTGCAGGTCTCGGTTAAATCGCAGTGCAGCGATCGACGCACTTCTGTGTCGATCGTCACAACACGAAAGGAATCGCATTGCAGCGATCGTTGCGGTCCTGAGCAACGATCGACCATACACGAAAATCGCCAAGTAACGGTCGATGCACTTAGTGCAGCGATCGATGCTAGACGACAGAGGTAACCCGACAGACATAATTTCACCCTTTCAATTTTTATTTTCTTTTTCCCGATCCTTCGCTGGACACTACTGGGGACAGTGTGTCTTAAGTGTGGGGGAGGTGCTACTGACTTATATTTTTCTGTTTTCTTAAGAGTCAGTCCGTTTTTCAAAAAATTTTGTTTTATTGAGTCAAAATTGTTTAAGTAAGAAACTATGATTTTCTGAGAAGATTTACAAGACTTGCAGGAACTTAAGTAACCATTGGGATGAAGTTGCAGGATCTATATATGACTATTAGAAAACCCCATCACAGATCAACCTACTGGGAACACCCACATCACTTCAGGTATCGGAGGACCTTTTACTGACTTCAACCTTAATACTGACTTAGAATTTCTCACCTAAGGGCTTGGTATGCTTTATGTCGGATTCCCTGTTAGTTCTGACACAGCCTGTAAACCTGTCCTATTTAGTCCCCTTCTCCCCTTCTATAAAGTAAAAAAAAAAAAATAATAAACTGAGGATGAGTTAGTAACTCCGAAGTGGTCATGGGAATAGTAGCAAACACTATTATCTCTCATGTGATCCATGGAATGTGTCCAAAGTACACCCCATAACGGGAAGAACACTGATAAAAAAAATAAAATGATACCCAGTGGGGAAAAATCAGTTGTTAAAGAAGGGAAAGAGAAGAAAGGGACTAGAGAAAGATAGTATGGTGGTCTAGAGCTGATAAGGTAAGAATCCATGTGCCTTTAGATCGATACTCCTTAGGTGAGACCGCACTTAAATACTTGCAGAAGTCAGTAGGGAGAATTTGAATGCTTGAATGTGATTGTGGAGTTTTACCTAGGACAGTTGCTAAGTGTGGGGGAAGTACATGTTGGTCTTGATATCCTGTGATTGATTCTTGCAGTGGTTTACTAAGGGGAATCTGAGTATTGTAGCTTCTAGGATGAAATGAGTTTCTGAAGAGTTTTCAAACCTCTTCACCATGTTTTAGTTCTCTGTTTTGCTTGAGGGCAAGCAAAGGCTAAGTGTGGGGGAGTTGATATATCATGGTTTTTACTAGTTTTAGACCATGATATAAGTGTGTTTTTAGTGTCTTTTGTGTTCTTTTAGAGTCTTTTACAGGTATAATCAGGTTTGGAGCTAATTTGGAGACAATGGAGCATTTTGGAGATTTTTGGAGTGTTTGGCCGAGAGATAGAGTTCACTGTCCGAAACAGAGGAAGGTGTCGATCGTTGCACCCTTGGATCGATCGATGCACCAGCGTGATGGGCCGAAACTCGGGGGTTTAGAAGAATCAAGTTATTGCACTTTGATCCAGAAGTTCCTGATATTTACAAAGAAGCCCTTGGCCGAGATTATGCCTATATAATAGAGTTTTTAGAGTTTTTATTAGATACGCTTTATACTTTTTACAATACACTTTTCATAATTAAGAGCAGAGGATTTTAGAGCTTTTTGGGGCTGATCTGAACCTGTTACATCATCTGTATTTGGAGAAGATTTCGAACCCCTTTTACTCTTATTCTTTTATGCAATTTATTCATTCTATGATTATGATTTCATTATCTATGTCTGAGTAGATCCATAGTTGAGTTTAGGGTTTCTCACATAGGATTTCATGACTTGCTAGACTTGTTCAAATTCAGTTAAGGATTCATAACTATATCTGTTCTTCAATTTAATTGTGTTTAAAGCTAGTTCTAACCTGATCAATTATAATCTAGATCTTAGGTTGCTAAATACGTCACGGAAGTGGGGTTTAGGAATCTGAACTAATTAAATTGGGCAATTAAACTATTCGCAAACGGAAGTTTGGTTTAGGATAATTGTGAACATAACAAACTTGGACTTATTGCTAGTTTAATCTGTTAGTTCTCGCAAACGAAAGTTTGGTTTGCTGCACTTAGACTTAGAGAATTATCGCAAAGGAATTTGGTTAATTCTATATCTTTGTTTTGAGTTCTAGAACTGTGCTTAATTAGATCCTTGCTGAATGAACTGTCTGCTTGTCTGATTTCCTGAGAATACCCTAGGCTTGACGCTTTTAATTACTTGCTTCACAACCGTTAAACTCTGCTACTGATTTACTTTCTCGCACCGCAATTTTATTCCATTCGCTCTTTGCTTATTTCTAGTATTTATTCCTATAGTTTGATTCTCTTGAGACCAAGTGTCCCTGTGGATTCGATAACCCTATATACTACGACTACTGAACTGTGCACTTGCAGTTAGAGAATAGGGAAAACTTACAACCTATCAACAAGATGGGATTTGTCCCTCCTGAATAACGGAAGATTTAATACTGAGAAAAATGTGTGGCCGCACTCAAACGAACTGTAGTTCAGTTGTTTGTAATGTTCAGTATGAGATCAGGAGTTCGATAAACACGATGTTGGCTTAATAAGGATGACACCAATCTTGCCTTATGCCAAATCGAGATATAGAGACAAAAGGATTATAGGAATTGATGATTCCAGTACAAGTGGGAGATTGTTGGGATAGTGTCCTGAAATCAGACTTGTACTCACTCCTGATGATAGTTGTGTGTCGAGATCAGACATTCGTATAATACTGGGCGGTTGCAATATTTTGCTAGAAGCCTCTTGCAATCTGTAAGTTGTAGACTTACTGCCAGTATTATATGATCCTATAGGGTCACACACCTAAGCAAACTGGAAGTTACGACATGGGAATGATCATTATGGTAATGATCATATTAATGTGTATTGGATACACATTATTATCGCGAATATGGTGTTGTGTCGATCGACACAGCTTGTGTGTCGGTCGACATAGTTCGGGTTTCGAAAGGGCTTTTCGAAATTAAGACTTAATCAAGTCTGGCCCGTTAAGTGTGTTTTAGGTCGAATAAAACTTGATAGTTTTCGACCTAAAACGTAAGCCGTCGAGTTTTTCTCAGTGAGAAGAGCAGAAACACCAGAAACAGAGGATTCCCATTGATCCGGCACTAGCATCCCGTTTCCAGCTTGTGTGCGTGTGTATCTGGTAGAGGCAAGGCACCTGCGTTGCTCCACTGATCTAGTTTACCATTTCATTCCGCTGCCAGTTCAAGGTAAGAACGAGGTTGGTTGAATTTCAATATATCAAACCCTAAATCCTAGGAGATCCAATAGACACTCGCTATCATTACATTAGAGAATGTGTTACCAAGATGGATGTGCAATTGGAGTATGTGAAGACAAATGATCAAGTAGCTGATATCTTCACCAAGCCACTTAAGCGGGAAGACTTTATCAAGATGAGAAGTTTGCTTGGAGTCGCAAAATCAAGTTTAAGAGGGGGTGTTGAATTTTAAACTTGATTTTGGATCAAGTTTATATTTGGGTTAATGATCCAACATAAACCCAAAACCTTGATCCAAGTTCTAGAAATTTTCTAGAAAAATATCTCCACATCTTCACCTCCTCAAATCTTCTAGAAATCTCCTCCACCTCCTTAAGAATAAAAATCTAGATTTTTTCATAGAAAAATCTAGATAAATGCCGAGACTCGGTCAATTCGAGAAAATCTCTACAAAGAAGGGTCGAGACCGACAAAATGGAGAAAATCCCGATGCTGGGTCCAGACCACGATATCACTTTCTACGAGAGCGGGACAAGCAACCTCGACAAACCACACGACGACGCACTTCTCGTGTGCTTAGTAGTCGGGGACGTCGAACTCTCAAGGATAATGATCGACACAGGGAGTTCGGTGGATGTCCTCTTTTACGACGCATTCAAAAGATAGAGTTTGAAGACTCCAAGATCGTCGAGGGACAAACACCGCTAGTAGGGTTCGCTGGCGAAACAACATATCTTTGCCCCAGTAATAGCTGGAGGAGTTCGAAGAATGACAAAGTTCGTCATAGTAGATCGACCAGCTCCCTACAACGCTATTTTAGGTCGACCCTGGATATACAACAAGAAAGCCGTGCCATCGACCTACCATCAATGCGTAAAATTCCCAACTCCGAAAGGGGTAAAAACTGTTTATGGAAGCCAAAAGATTTCTAGAAATTGCTACATGAACGGGTACAAGCAGATCGAGAAATCCCGCACGTAGCAATTACAGAAAGAGGAAGAGCTCGCCACAATGCAAACCAAAAGGTCGAACGAACCAAGCCAAAAAGGACCCCCAAAGTACCTCACGACTCAAGTTTGCATAGACGACGATCATCCGGAAAGACTTGCCGGCATTGGAATCGAACTATCAGAATCAGTTAAAAGTGAACTGATCTCTTTCCTTAAACAGAACGTCAACTCCTTTGCCTGGTCCTCAGCGGACATAAAAGGGATTAATATCGACGTAACCAACCACGAGCTAAATGTCGACCCAACTTATAAACCGGTCAGACAGAAGCATCGAAAACTCGGCCCGGAACAGGCACAAGCCGTTAACGATGAGGTCGATCGACTACTGAAGTAAAATACCCCGATTGGCTTGCGAACCCCGTGGTGGTCAAGAAAAATAACGGGAAATGTAGAGTCTGCGTTGACTTTACATACCTCAACAAAGCATGTCCGAAGGATAGCTTCCCACTTCCTCACATCGACCGATTAGTCGAAGCCACCGACGGGCATCAACTACTATCCTTTATGGATGCTTTCTCGGGGTACAACCAGATACTGATGAACCCCGAGGACCAAGAAAAGACTTCGTTCATAACTGATCGAGGCACATACTGCTGCAAAGTTATGCCTTTCGGGCTAAAAAACGCATGAGCAACTTACCAACGCCTCGTCAACAAGATGTTTCAGGGCTCCTGGGTAAAACCATGGAAGTTTACATCGATGATGCTGGTCAAATATTCCAGGTGCGAGGATCATATCCCCCATCTAAAAGAATGCTTCATCATTCTCAATAAATACGGGATGAAACTCAATCCGGCGAAGTGCACCTTCAGGGTCCCATCGGGAGAATTCCTTAGTTATTTAGTAAACGAAAGGGGGATCGAAGCAAATCCCAAGCAGATCGCGACACTTATGGAGATGAAATCTCCCAAAACAACGCGAGAAGTCCAACGTCTAACTGGCAAAATAGCTGCTTTGAACCGCTTCATCTCGAGGTCGACCGATAAATGTCTACCTTTCTACCACTTTCTCAAAGCGAACAAAAATTTCCTTTGGGACGAAAAGTGCGAAGAAGCATTCGCCCAGCTCCTAGGAATGCCATATATGTAGCAAATGTACCTGATGGACCAATCCAAACTGCATCCGCTAGTCAGGGATCCGAGCCTGATGCTGGGAAGGATTGGAGAACATTCAGTACATAACGAGTGGCGAGGTCCCCGAAGACAAATGGGAAGCACGAAAACTCAAAGTACAGAGTGCGAGGTACTGCGTCACACAAGGAGAGCTCTTCAAAAGCAGTATCTACGGACCGTACCTCAAATGCCTCAACAGCAAGCAAGCCCGTGCTGTGATCGCACAAGAACATGATGGATCTTGCAGAAGCCATTCCGTAGGAAGAGCTCTGGCCATACGGATCAAAAGGCAAGGTTACTTTTAGCCAACCATGGCCGCCGAATGCGAATCTTTTTCCAGCAAGTGCGATAAATGCTAAAAACATGCCCCGATTATCCACCAGCCATCGGAGAAATTATCTCTAATCTCATCGCCTTACCCATTTATGCGATGGGGTATGGATATCGTAGGACCCTTAGTCGCATCAGGAAAAAAGAAAGGTATGCACCTATTGGTAATGACAGATTACTTCACCAAATGGATCGAAGCGGAGTCATACCAAAAAGTCAAAGACGTCCACGTAAAGGAGTTCGTCTGGTAAAACATCGTTTGTCGACATGGACTACCCCATGAGATCGTCACGGACAACGGGCCTCAGTTCATATCGAATACGTTCAAAGCGTTCTGCAGAACCTGGAACATCAAGCTGACTTACTCAACGCCTCGTTACCCCCAAGGGAACGGTGTAAGAATAAGAGATTTAGTGTGAGAGAATCAGTTAGAATGAAGTAGAATTGTGAAGAACACACCAAGAACCAAATTAGGGTTCTTGTGCGCTTAGAGAGAGAGAGAGTAAGGAGGCGGTTGTAGAGAAGAATAATTCTCTGTGTATATTCATCAACAGGATTTACAGAGTATATATATGAGAATACAACTAGGGTAAGCAATAAAATCAGCTATACAAACATGGAATGATGTAATATCCCCCTTAGGAAAGAGATTCTCCATCCGGGTAAGGCAACAAAGTGCCGCCTCCTTTGTAGTTTCTTCCAACGGTCATATGCATTCAAATATGAGCTGAGCCATATCAAGTCTTCATCTCAATACTCCCCCTCAACCTTGAATCTCATGGGAATTGAGATCAGGCTTGGAACCATGAAGACTCACCACATTAAAAACCTAAGTATAGAAAACCTCTTGGGACAAAACTATACTTAGGGAAAAAGAGTATGAGTTTCAAGGTCTAGGAGAATGCGTGTGAGGAGTGTCCATGAGCCCTAGCTTTGAGTGAATGGACTCACAAACCCTTTGACTTGCTGCCTTAGTGAAAACATCAGCAAGTTGATCCTCACTCCTTGTAAAGCATGGCAGCACAATTCCTTAATCTATCATTTGTCTCACTTTGTGGCAGTCCACTTCTATATGCTTGGTTCTCTCATGGAAGACTGAATTTGAAGCAATGTGAATGGCTGCTTGGTTATCACAGTGCATTGTGATTGGTGTTGGAGTCTCAATCCCCAAATCCACAAGAAGACCCTTGATCCATGCCAATTCTGTTGCTAGCTTCCTCATTGCTCTATACTCAGCTTCAGCACTTGAACATGACACTATCTTCTGCTTCTTGCTTTTCCAAGTAACCGGATTTCCTCCAATGAAAGTACAATACCCAGTAGTAGACCTCCTGTCCACTCTATCTCCTGCCCAATCAGCATCACAATACCCAACTATCTCTGTGTTTTGATTGCAGCCCATCCAAATGCCTTGCCCGGGAGTCCCACTTAGGTATCTTAGTATCCTCTGAACCATGTCCCAATGATGCACCTTTGGTGCTTGCATGTGTTGGCTTATCTGGTTCACAGCAAAGCACAAGTTAGGTCTGGTTATAGTTAAGTAGATGAGCTTACCAACAAGCCTTCTATATTGAGTGATGTCCTCAAATGGTCTGTCTTCAAGCTCCCCCCTCTCTTATGACTTTGTAGCCTTCCTCCAATGGTGTCTTAGCTGGTCTTGATCCAATCTTTCCTGCTTCAGACAATAAATAAAGTGTGTACTTCCTTTGAGATAAGAAGAGTCCTTCATCAGACCGACAAACTTCTATCCCAAGGAAGTACTTTAGAGTACCAAGATCCTTAATATCAAACACAGATTTAAGATAAGCTTTAGTTTCTTGAATACCTGACTTGTTACTCCCTGAAATGATAATGTCATCAACATAAACAAGGATGACAATGATACCTTCCTGATCTTGAAGAGTAAACAAGGTATGGTCTCCCTCCGATCTCTTGAATCCTTTTTGCATAAGGGTTGAGCTCAACTTATGGTACCAAGCTCTAGGTGATTGCTTGAGTCCATAGATAGCCTTCTTGAGCCTTAGCACCTTCCCTGGTTTCACAATGTTCTCAAGACCAGAAGGTGGTCTCATGTATACCTCATCTTCAAGCTCTCCTTGAAGGAATGCATTCTTGACATCCATTTGCCAAAGTTCCCAATCAAGGTTTGTTGCTAGTGACAAGATGATCCTAACTGTGTGAAGCTTAGCTACTGGTGCAAAGGTATCCAAGTAGTCCTTTCCATAGGTTTGAGTGAAGCCTCTTGCAACTAGTCTTGCTTTGTACCTTTCAATCTCTCATTTGCTTTGATACTTGATAGTGAAAACCCATTTAGAAATCACTGCCTTCTTGCCCTTAGGTAGGTCAGCTTCATACCAAGTCTCATTGTTCTCCATAGCTTTGGTCTCTTCATCAACAGCCTGCATCCATCTCTTATCTCCTTTGGCCTCTTCATAGGTTGTTGGTACATGCTCTTGATCCAACTTCCCAATGAACACCTGATGTTCCAAAGGTACATGAGCTAAACTGCAAACCGCTTGAGTGGGATGAGCTACTGCATTGCTGTTGAAGTAGACTCTAGTCTTCTTCCATTCTGATGGATCCTTTTTCTCCCTTGTACTCCTTCTTAACACATGAACTTGTTGCTCATTTACCTGGACCGGCTGTTCCTGCTCAACTTCTTCATTGTGATGTTCCACCTCTTCTTTATGATGATCCAACTCCTCAGGTTCTACCTCATGTTCTTCATGCTCCTCAGTCTCAGCTTGATCATGTGTAGATGAATCAGATTCTTGCGGTTCTGGAGCTGGTTCTGGAGCTGATTCTTGAGTGTCCCACTCAGGATCAAGCTGGGCTGATTCTTGTGGAGCTTCTGAAGGTAATACTGGTACTGTAGGAGCAGGGCTTATTGCAACCGGTTGTGAAGGCATACCAATTCCAAGGCTTTCCATAATTCTCCTTAAGTTCTCAGCCCGATCTGATTGAGATGTTGGAAGGTCCTTCAAACTATCCTAATTCCTTTCATCATAGAAACCTCTTGTCTCCATAAACTTTACATCTCTTGAAATCAAAACCTTCCATGTTTCAGGCACATAATACTTGTATCCTTTTTGTGTTGTAGAATATCCAATGAACATGGCTTTGGTGCTCTTAGCATCCAATTTATCCCTTTGTTCTCCTGGTATTAACACAAAGCAAAGACATCCAAACACACGTAAGTGATCAACTAATGGATTGGTTTTGTTTAATACCTGAAATGGAGATTGATCCTTGAGAACTTTTGTGGGAGTTCTGTTGATCAAGTAACAAGCAGTCATGACTGCATCTCCCCAAAACTTCTTAGGGACATTCTTGTAGAACATCATGGACCTTGCCACTTCCATCAGATGTCTGTTCTTCCTCTCAGCCACTCCATTTTGTTGTGGAGTGTAGGGACAGCTTGTTTGATGAAGAATCCCATGCTTGGACAAGTGTTGCTTGAAGGCATTGCTTGTGTATTCACCACCATTGTCTGATCTAAAAATTTTGATTTTAGCACTGAAATGGTTAGTAACATGACTTTGAAAGTTCATAAAAGCCTCTAACACTCTATCCTTAGTTTGCATCAATGTTATCCAAGTATATTTAGATTTTTCATCAATGAATGTGACAAAGTACTTATGATTTTCCCTAGACATACAAGGAGCAGTCCACACATCAGAATGAACAAGATCAAAGCAACTTTCATAAGTGGTTTTAGAAACTGAAAAAACAGATTTGCAATGTTTTCCAAGAATACAAGCCTCACACTCATCATTCTTAAAAGAAACAGTAGGTAATAATAGTCCTAAGGCCCTAGAGTGTGGATGTCCTAGTCTAGCATGCCAAATAGAATCATCCACACGAGCACAAGTAGATAAAGCAGTAGATAAAACAGTAGATAATTCAGAAGGAGGGTTGGTGTCTTCAACCATATAGAGCTCATCCTTTTTCACACCTTTCCCAATCAACTTACTTGTCTTAATATCCTGAAACACAACATCATTAGGACTAAAAACAACATTGCAATTTAGATCAGTAGCTATTCTTTTTTACAGACACTAAGTTGGAGGTGAAACTAGGCATATAAAAAGCTTTAGATTCTTTGTCAAATAGTTTTAGATTTCCTATGCCTTGTATTGGAATCTTATCACCATTTGCAATTACTACACTTCCTAAGGCAGGTTCAACACTATTTATCAACCTAGAATCACTTATCATATGATGAGAGGCTCCTGAATCAATGATCAAAGGTTTCAGTTTGTTTGAAGCAAAGAGTGAAGTGCCAAGGATCATACCAGAGTTCTCCTTGAGAGCTTTAATGAGAGCCTCAAGGTCTGACCTCCTTACCACATCATTCTGAGCAGTCACAGCTGGTGCTTGATGGACCACCATTGCTCTCCCTTCATCACATTGCTGCATTGAGGAAGAACCTGGTCCAGCTGCACCATATGAGTAGTTTGCCCTTTGATCTTTGAACCGGTTGTTGTGAGATGATGGCCTGAGGTTAGGATGAAGGCGCCAGCATCTATCCTTCAAGTGCCCACTCTTCTTGCAAAAATCACACATCAAGACTCCTCTCTTGTCACCTCCATGGTTCTGCCTTTCCTCAGCATGAAACACACCCTTATTGGCGGTTACCAACTCTCCTTTCCCTTTGAACAGCCCAAATGAACCTTGCTCTTTTTGAATCTGTCCACACACATCATCAATATCAGGTAGAGTGTCTGCCCTCAGGATGTGCTTAATTATCCCATTGTAGGATGAGTTCAAGGTGAGTAGAAGAGCAAAGACTTTATCTTGCTCTCTCCTTTCTTGCAACACCAAAGGGTCACTGCTTGGTGGCCTTAACATCTCCAGCTCTGACCACAGTGAGCTAAACTTGCCAAAGTGAGCCTTAAACTCCATATCTTCTTGCTGGAGATTGTTGATGGCTAGCTTAACTTCAAAGACTCGGGTGAGATTTGTTTTGTTTCCATAAACCTTCTCAATGGTGTCCCATAGCTGCTTGGAAGTCACACAGTAGGAGTAAGCCTCCAAGAGATGTTGATCCAGTGAGCTTTGAAGTATGGAGAGGACATGTTGATCCCCTTGAACCCACGCTTCTTCATCAGCTTCAGATGTGTCCTCATGCTCAACATCTTCTTTACCTTCTTTTGCCTTCACCACCTTCTCTGGAGCTGTGCTCCTCATGATATACTTCCATAAGCCTCTGCCTCCAAGAGCAGACTTCACCATCCTGGCCCAAACAATGTAGTTGGCACCTTTGAGAGTCACAGGAATGATTACCCTTGAGTTCTCCATTGCTAAAACAGATTTGATGCAAGGAGGGAGTTTTCAAGGAGTACTTCTTAATAAACAGGTTCTCAACTCACAGAGAACACATCCCAAAAGAAAAAAAAAACAAGAAGGAATGCTTGAGGGTTTTAGTACTTTTCAAGAACAGTCGGATTTCTTTAAGAACAAGATTAAGAGTAAGATGAACAAGAACTAGAAAAAATCAGATTTTATGCGGAAATAAATAGGTATAGGAGCTTATGGCTCTGATACCATGTAAGAATAAGAGATTTAGTGTGAGAGAATCAGTTAGAATGAAGTAGAATTGTGAAGAACACACCAAGAACCAAATTAGGGTTCTTGTGCGCTGAGAGAGAGAGAGAGTAAGGAGGCGGCTGTAGAGAAGAATAATTCTCTGTGTATATTCATTAACAGGATTTACAGAGTATATATATGAGAATACAACTAGGGTAAGCAATAAAATCAGCTATACAAACATGGAATGATGTAATATCCCCTTTAGGAAAGAGATTCTCCATCCGAGTAAGGCAACAAAGTGGCGCCTCCTTTGTAGTTTCTTCCAACGGTCATATGCATTCAAATATGAGCTGAGCCATATCAAGTCTTCATCTCAATAAACGGTCTAGCGGAAGCAGCCAACAAGTCGATCATGAGCAATCTCAAGAAAAGACTCGATGATTGCAAGACAAGCTGGAGTGACGAGCTCCCGACCGTACTCTGGGCTTACCGGACTACCCCTCGCAAATCCACTGGCGAAACCCCTTTCTCGCTAGCTTACGACATCGAGGCGATAGTACCAGCAGAGATCCTCGTGTCTAGCATCCGCAAAAAGGAGTGCCCACAGCAAGAGGAACTTAATAATCAGATGATAACAGACAAGCTCGATCTCATCGACGAAAGGAGAAACCTCGCACTAGCCCGAATCCAGAACTACCAACAAGCCGCATCTTGCTACTAAGATTCCAAGATTAAAACCCGAAGGTTTCAAGTAGGGAAGCTCGTCTTACGGAAAGTGTTCGACCATAAAAAGGAAGAACACGCTGGAAATTTAGAGGCAAAGTGGGATGGTCCCAACCAGGTCACCGATATTGTGAAGGATGGGGTCTACCGTCTCAAGTCGGTGGAAACCCAGAAACTTGAACTACGACCCTGGAATATCATCAACCTTAAAAAATACTTTCACTGAATGTGCACCCCATAATCGAACTACGAAATGGCTTGATCCCCTTCAAAGGGTATGTAGGCAACTCGATCTCGAGCGCAGCCGCCCCCCAAAACAAAGCTCTTATCGATTTCAACGACTTCTAGCAGAGTCGAACCGACTTATCTCTGTGAAATCAAAATAAGTTTCTCAATAGACATCTATTTCTATTTCCCTTGTAAAAGCTAAAGTTATTCTAATAAAATACTTTGTCTTTTATGTTATCCTTATTAAAGCGATCTGAAATGATCCCTTCAAACAAGCGATCTGAAATGATCTCTTCAAACAAGCGATCTAAAATGATCCCTTCAAACAAGCGATCTGAAATGATCCCTTCAAACAAGCGACCTGAAATGGTCTCTTCAAACAAGCGATCTGAAATGATCCCTTCAAACAAGCGATCTGAAATGACCCCTTCAAACAAGCGACCTGAAATGGTCTCTTCAAAATCGAACGAACTGAAATGATCGTCCCAAACCAAGCAATCTGAAATGATCTCTTCAAAACAAGCGATCTGAGATGATCTCTTCAAAATCAAGTGACCTGAAATGGCCTCTTCAAATCAAGCGACCTGAAATGGTCCTTCCAAACTCTAAAAATTCCTCTAACATTACGCAGATTAGAAGAATTGGGGGACCACCTCTCCCTCTTAAGCAAAGCAACGAGGTTAAATCTACATCGATTCAGATAAAACGAGACAATTGTTTCGCATAAAACAACCTTCACAAGTACCCAAAACGAATCTATGTAAGTCTACTTTGATTCATCATATACTTAAAAAAGTTCATTTTCAATTCAACGTCGAGCCCGAGCTATACATCTTGAAAGAGTTATGCCTCGAGAAATTCTTGAGTGTTAGCTCGAGCTCGAATGTGATTAATTAGAGGTACGCAAAAGAATTCCGTAAGGCAATTCTAGCAAAGCTATTTATTCGACCCCTTTTCATTGGTTTGAGCTAACATAGCATTTGATTTTATGCTAAGGCATGAAAGATCAAAAGAAGTTCATAAAAAAAGAGAGGACTTAACGTCCTCAAGTTCAAATACCAAGCCCACCAATAGCAACACCAAAAACAAGTAAAAATCCCCTCGGGCAACTAGAGTTTGAAAAAGAAATTAAAAGCCCTATTGGGGAATGACAACAAAAACTTAGAAATCTTTCAAAGGAGAGGAAGCCTCGTCTCGATCCTCCGCTTGGCCATCCGTCGCCGCTTCCTCCTCAAGCTGGGTCTCAACCTCGTCGCTCACCCTTGAGCTAATCCCAGTCGGGAGGTTAGACCCATATTGGAAAAGGGGCGGAGCAGCTCGCGGAGGAGGGTTCGCCAAGATCACCGAGTCGTCCGACATCGCCGGCAAGTTGAGTTTGCCGATGCTGAAGTCAGACACCGCTGCGGCATTCATCTCCTCCATCACAACCCATTTCTTCTCGGCCAGCTCCAACACCTCCTGAGTTAAGTCCAGGTCGCCGGAAGCAAATTCGGTGATCAGCTGTATGTTGGCCAAGGCTTCCTGGAGCCTGAACTCGGCGCTTGTTGCGACCTTCCTCTGGTCCTCCTTCGCCTTTATCCCCTTGAGGATCTCGAGATATTGGCCATTTAGCACCTTCTTCGCTTCGTGAGCTGCGACTTTGATGTCGAGCTCCCGTCCGGCGAGGATCTTTTCCAAATCAGCTCGGCATTGCGCAGCCCGCGTATCTGCAGCTCGACTCGCCTCCTCCGCGGCCAAAGTTCGCGTAATGGCCACGTTCAGCTTCTGAGTAAGATCATCCTCCTGGTTCTCGAGGATCATCAGTCGGGCTTCCACTCCTTCGAACTCGGCCAACTTCTTCTTCATCTCCTCCTCCCGAGCCAAGGCCACCTGCAACTGCATGTTTAGGTCACTCACCATCTTCTTGGCGGATTCGAGCTCGCTTGACTGCGGCACCTCGCGCACCTCGCGCTCAGATCTGGCCAAGAACCTGTTCGTAGCCTCCAAAGACTACACAGAAAAATGTACAAATGCTAAATAAAAAACAAAGCATTAAACAAATGAAGACAGCAAAGGAATGTGACCATTACCTTCCCAATGGCCGACATCATATCGGTGTAAGAATCACCGAGGGCCATGTCCCCGACAGCCGGGAGCTGAACGCCCACAGGCTTAAAATGCCTTAGCAGGTAGGCCACACCCTTTGTGTCGTCCGCGATCGGACACTCCTTCTGGTGCCTGAAGCGCTAGTTGAAAGATCCAGAGGACCCGGAAAAGGCAGGCCTCGCCTCGACATTCTTGCTTGATCTCCTCGAGCTCGCTTCCGCGTCGGTCCCTTGACGCTTCGGCGCGGGAGGAAGAGAGCCACCCCGACTCCGGCCGTTCGATCCCCTTGAGCCGTTCGAATGAGAGTCGCGTAAAGCGATCTCCCTGGACGGGACCGGAGCTATCTCCTACTCGGTCAAAGAGGGAGGTAGGTTCTCCGTCCCCGTGGTCTCATCTCCGGATCCTATAGCCGGAGGAAGAAAGACCTGGACGGGGTGAGGAGGAGGAATCGGAGGAAGAGGAGGATGAGCTTCACCCATTGCAAAAAGAATGGCGTTGCTCAGGTCGCCAGCCTTCATTTTCTTCGCCAAGTCTACGGGGTCCTTCCCATTCCGGCGGCTGCTTGCTCTTCGAGACATCTTTTCGTGGGGAGGAGTGCTGGCGGTAGAGCTGTCGTCCGAGTCAGGTCGATCTGCATGCAAAACGAAACCAAGTCAGCTCGATAAAAAGGGGCATACATAGCAATGACAAGGAAATTTCTACACAAATCGAACAACCAAACCGCTTACTTTCTCCAGTCCGCTCGACAATGCGGAGCGGAGGCTGAACTATTCGAGCTGAAGGCGGCTGGCGAGTGTTGGTACTGGATTTCCCTCTAGGAAATCCGGCCCATTAACAAATAAGACAAAGGCCCATATTTATGAGCCCGTTCCAGAATCGAAGACAAAGAGACGAGTCGATTTATTTGTTGGGCTCAAACGAATGACACCTTGACAAGGCCCAAGCGATGCCGAAGTGAGAGGCGATCGAGCTCAAGTTCGGAAGGAGATGACGTGGAGATAGAACAACTCGGTCTTCGTCGGTTCAACTGATCCACGTAAATATCGGATATCGTTATGAAGGCGAGGCCGAAATATCGGAACAAGAAGATCAAAGTCGAGACTATTTAAGGAAGAAGTGGCGATTCATTCGAGACATTCCAACCCTAACTTAGAACACTTCGACTAGATAGCTCGATCATCATACTTTGTACTCTCTTTTCGATTGTGTTTGTTCTATCTCGACGATCAATCTCAATAAAGTCTTTGATTCATAGGAAACTATACCATTTTTATATCCTAAAGTCCAAATCCACGAATACAAATTCTTAGTGTGAATCCCAGATCTCACATTTGGCGCCGACTGTGGGGACTATCTATAGTTTTTCTGTCTTAAGAATCAGATCCTAGATCCGATAGATCGAGATGAATCCCGACCAATCTGGCTCTCCCAGCGCCACACCACCAGTCGACCACCCTCAAACGGTTGACAATGTTCCTCAGAATACCACCGGGGTAAGAATCATGGGTCAGGCCGACGGCGTGTTGACGAGCTCTGCCTCAGTCTCCACGACCTCGGCACCAACCGGCCCAGTCGCTCAAACACTCGCGACGAGCTGAAGGATTATGTGTGTTCATGGGTGTAATTCTCAGGTTACAACCTAGCACATAATCATCTAGGATCTAGGTGATTTGCAATTGAATCATAAACAGATCAGGATCATTACCTTATGATTGCAGCGGATTGATCTAAGGAATGAAGAGATCTGCAAGAGCTGATAGAAACCGGCTCCTCCTAGGTATCCACACGCTTACAAGCTACTGGATCAGGCTGCTAGACCAAGCTGGAATCAACAGAGAGAGAGGAATACGGCTGAGGCAAAAATCGCAGGAGAAAAAGCATTAGGGCTTCCTGCGCCTTCTCTCTTCCTTATATGGGCCCAAGTAATTAAACTAATGGCTCATTAGGCTTTTGGGCCCAAGGCCCAAATCAGACAAAAGACTGTCTTTTGTCTGGCCCAATTCTCTGTGCAAATACAGTAAATGCCTTGCATCTTACTGTATTAATTCCATTTTAACTTTCCCGTTAGCTATGGTGTGTGACCCTTTGGGATCATACAATACTGGTAATAAGTCCTAAACTTATAGATCATGAGCGGGCTCTAGCAAGTCATCATGATCACCCAGTATTTATGACTTATGTCTGATCTCGACACTTATCATACTTTCTAGAGATAGTACGGTAGATTTCAGGACATTCCCAACAATCTCCCACTTGTACTGGAATCCTACATTCCCTAATCCTTTTGTCTCAATATCTCAATCTGGCATAAGGCAAGATGCGTGTCATCCTTATATAGCCAGACCATGTTCATCGGACCAGATTTGATACTGACAATGCAAACGACTTGGGCAAGTCCGTTTGGGAGTGGCCACTCTCTTACCAGCTATCAAGTCTCCGATTGGCCTAGAGATATTACCTCCGTTAAACGGCAGGGACAAATCCCATCTTGTTCCATCACTATGAACTACACACTTTATAATACACCCAACCAAGGTCCTTATAGCTCCCAGTTACGAAACAGCGTTAGACAATGATCAAAGTGCATCAATCCATGTGCAGCCACATTCATGCGAACTCAGGTCTAAGGACTATACTCTATAGTCGTATATGAGAACCTCTTATGACACAGATATTAATATCTTGTAGAGTTCTCATCAGCGGGCCATGTCCGGTCATATGCTCCCCTACATATACCTATGTGTCGACTTTGATGCCGCGCATCTATGACCCCTCGAAACTTGGTCATAAGTCTCAACACAATCTAGTCTCAAGTGGTTGTTGGTGTTCCAATTTCAACAACCTTCGACTATGGACACTATGATTTATGTCATTTCGTTAAATATGGGGTTTCAGGATCAAGTCTACTCATGTACTTCGATGGCCCATATATAATGACATGAATCATTTTTGGAACGATTATTTATATCACAGTTAAAATAATCCAGAAATCATAGATTTCATAAGCATAAAATATTATGTTTACATGAACCTTTCAAAACAACTAAATAAAGCCCTTTACAAACTCCCACTGAAATTAAGACTACATCTTAATTTCACTTATCCTACAGCTACAGTCCGCGACTCGTGCTTAGGCCTAAGGAGTGGCTTTTTTAATAGATTAGCAACGTTCTCATTCGTTGAAACTCGCTGATCTACTTAACACCTCTGTCATTTATCTCACGGAATAGGTTATACCTACCCTCAAGGTGTTTGGACCTCTGATGTGCAGCTAGTCTCATCTATGCTGGGAATCACATCAAGTTCATTGATGAACTCTTCTTTCCAAACAACCTCTTTCGCCGCTTCCCAAGCTGCGAAATGTTCAGCTTAAGTCATGGAGTCAGCAACAGTGCCTTGCACCGCCAGACAGACACAAGATATAACCGGACTGTGACCGTAAATCATCTTTGTCTGTTGGAAACTTGCCTTTCAGACTCTACCGACTTGTAGCACCTCACTTTCTCCGTAAATCAAGAACTTATCCTAAGTATTTTCCAAATACTTGAGGATAATCATTACGTCTATCCAGTGATTCTTTGTTGGATTTGACTGGTCTTTACTTGTCTTGCTTTACATTAAAGCAACATCAAAACAAGCACATGTCATGGCATACATGATAGATCCAATTGCCGACGCATATGGAATCTCATCCATGCATTCAAGCTCAGCAGATATCGTAGGACACTGTATCTTGCTTAACGTAATGCCATGTGATATTGGCATAAAACCCTTCTTGGAATGCTGAAAACGTGTGGGACATTGTCAATATAAGAATCCTGACTTTGTCCTATCAGCTCTTTTGGATCTCTATCTTTAGATCCAAAATCCAAGAACATACGTGGCTTTACCCATGTCAATCATAAAACCAACTCCCAAGCCAGTCCTTTACCGACTGCAGCATTGGGACGTTATTTCCGAGAATCAGTATGTCATCGACATACACTATGAGAAATGCAATATCGCTCCTACTTATATATTAGCAAACGCACAGTTCCACTTCGTTCCTGTTCAAGTCAAAACCTTGACTACTTCAACAGAACGAAGATTCCAACTCTGATATGTTTGCTTCCATCCATGAATGGATCGATGAAGCTAACTTACACACAGTGTAATTTTTCGGAGTCCGGGCTCACTTTCGCTTCTGTGAATTTCGCAGGTTCGTCACTTTCAATGATCATCAGATCATGGCAACTAATCACGAGAAATCACTCTCGGATTAGTGACGGATTCATTCAGATCTGCGAACTTCAGGCTTTACAGGTGTAGATTCTACAGAAATCTGTAAATCTATCCGCTGCTCTCCCTCAACAGGTTGAGCAGCCTCCTGTATTTCTCGAATTTCTTCGAGTTATACTTTTACTCCCACTGTTCTTCTTAGAAAGCAACTTCCCTCTTAGAAAACAGAATTCCGAACAACCTAACTTCGTTTTCGGAATGGACGTAAAAGTAACAAGCCTTGGTTTCCCTAGGACAACCAGCGAAGTAGCTCAACTACAAATACTCAGTAAAGACGAATTTGGATCATTTCCAGTCCACATTTATGTGGTGTCTTTCAACTGATATTGGTGGAACTATTTCAGCGTAAACTTAGATATTTCTAGAGCGTTATTCTTAAAGAATATCATGGAAGATTCGTGTGACTCATCTTTAATCATTTCTAATAAGATCTGATTCTTTCTCACAGAAACACCTCAAGGTTTTCAGGAGAAATGAGCTGTGAAACGACTTCACACTCATTCAGATGATCACACCATCAATGACTTAAGTATTCTCACTCGTGATCTAATCCAGAGTTTCAATACTTCTGTCACTCAGATTCTATACCTCATTCTGGAACTCTTTCGACCATTTCAAAGAATTCCGACTCGTGTCTCATCAAATGAATACAGTCATACTCACTGAAGTAATCAGTAAAGATAATGAAGTACATGAAATTTTCTCTGGCATTACTGCTCATCGGGCCACATACATGAGTATGTTCAGTGTCCAATAAGCCTTTGGGCCTTTCTCTAGCTCGGCTAAGATGGGCCCTTTGTCTTTTGGTCCAGTAAGCAGAATTCAAGTCTCATAAGATATCCAATCAAATGAGCCCAAAAGTCCATAACTATGGGATTTCTGAATCCGACTCACTCTATGTGACCAAAATATTTACGCCAAGAAAAATCAGGTTTAATTCATCAGATTTAAACCAATTCGGTATTTATGTTACATTTAGGCACTCTTTGGTTTAAGATATAAAACCCATTCCTTGAATAGGGTGCTACAATCAATATTTCATTGAGATCAAAAGAACAAAACTTGTCTTTTATCAAAATGAAAAACATTCAAATTCTTACAAGAAAATGAAAGACAACTCTGCTTAAAGCAGGTACATTGTAGCAATTACTTAATACAAAACCAAGCCTCAAAGGCATCTACAAGTGAAAACCCTACGGCTGAGGCAGCATCCATAGCTCCTTCCAGACACGCAGTTCCACTTGTCCTTCCTTCAACGTTCTACTGTTGCTTAGGCTCTGCATATTATAACAAATATCAGTGCCACAACCAGTATCCATTACCTATAAGGTAGAACTTGAAGTAATAACATGAATACCTGAGGAAGTAGTCTCATACATCAACTTCAACTCCTCATAATCTTCCATGAATTTTATGCAATCTCTCTTCCAATGCCCAGTCTCTTTACAGTAGCAGCACTTACCAACGTAAGATGTATCTGACTCGGGCTCAGAAGACACACGCTTGCCATGATTCAAAATCTGGACAACTTTGTCTTCACCCTTGTCAGCACTAGGTTTAGTAAACCTACCCTTCTCCTTTATGAGATTATACAGGGTACTCTTCACGTTTGGCTCAACTGTCTTGAGCATATCATGCAGTTCAGTCAGCGTCTTCGTCAAGCCTTTCTTGATATAGTTCCTTTTGAACTTATCATAGCTTGACGGCAGTGACTGCAGAATGATCTCAGTTGCCAATTCTTGGCTAACTGGATAATCCAGTTTCCTCAGGTTATCAATGTAACCCATCATTTTACTGACATGAGGACTCACTGGATGATCATTTGGGCTTGCAGCTAGTGAGAGACTTAACCAACTGGTATCTCTCCACTCTTACCTGCTCCTGAAATTTCAATTTCAGGCTGCTGATCATCTTTATTGGCGACTCCATGTTCTCATATTGCTTCAGAAAATCTGAGTCCATGGTAGCCAATATCAGACCACGCACATCTACCGCATCATTATAATGCTTATTCCAAGCATCATATACTGCATGAGAGGCATTGGACCCGATCCTCTCGGGGAGAGCTCTCTCAAGGACATAGTCCTTTCTCTCCTGCCTGAGGACTAGCCTCAGGTTCCGCGACCAAGTCAAGAAATTTGATCCGTTCAGTTTGTCCATTTCAAGGACAGACCGGATCGAGAAAGTGTTTTGATTGTTTGTGCTAGTCATAACTGAAATTTAGAGATAAATAGAGTTTTAGTTATTTAGTTCATAAAAGAGTAATCTTAATAACTTATAAGAAAACTCGCATTGCATTCAAAATTTCTTTGTTTAACCTCATAAGAATGCAATGATTCCGAGACCCATGTTCAGCTAAAACCAAAGTGGGCCACTGGCCGTCACCCGGAATTAGCTTTACTTGGTAAGCATACACACAGCTAGTTATATCCAATAACTCTCGGTTGTGAATTGGGCCCAAGGCCCAATACACCAGATGTCTCAAGGCCCGGGACTCCCGATGGCCCAGTCAAGGAAACCAATCTCTTACAGCCAAATAATCACTTAAGTCTGGGACTCCCAATGAAATTAGTGACTATATACTACTTTACTTACGCAAAAACAGACACCTCACACTGTAAGCCATATCTGTAATTGAATAAGCGTTAAGTAGCTGACAAGATTGGGCAAGACATCTAAGCTTGATATTGTTTTTGAGGATTTTAGGTTTCAATAGATTTCCTCCCAAAAATAGAAGATTACTATTTTGGGAAACTTTCCATTTCAGGTAACTTACTAAATGTGGAAACTTTCTATTTAGGGAAACCTACTATTTTTAGAAATTTCCTAACATGCCAAAATTAGAAACTTCTAATATTAGAAAACTTTCTAATTTAATGTTTTATTAAAGTTTTCGGTTGGGTCACAAATTATAGGCCCAATTCTTGGCCCAAGACCACAGAATTCCAATTGGCCCAATAATTTGACATAACCGAGTCGGTTCATTAATTCTGGTCCAAAACCAAATTAACTACTAAATCCAACTGGTTATTTACTAAACCAGACCAGCTCTAAATTATTTGGTCCAACCAAATCAAACTTAGACCAGCCTTCGGTTTAGGTTAAAATTCAATTTTTAAATTTAAATCCGGTTTAACCAGAAATTAAATAATACCAATTGTATTAAATAATTTCCAGCAAACCGCGATTTGGGTTAACCGCTTGAACCATACATATTAAATTATTGCTTATTCAACAAAAACAAAAATTTGTTATGATTCTACAAATCGTTTGTTATTATAAAGCAAAGACAACACGTGATCGAAATTCAAAAAAATGCTTTTGACCTTTCCAATTCGAAACATAACATTCACAAAAGGACAAAGCAATTTAATTCGATTCTCTTGTGATTGATAATTAATTGAACCATCATACGATTTTGTCCTTATCTCATTCAATAATCCAATTCGATTCATGACCTTTACCTCACGATCAAGACAAACACTAAAAGACAAAAGCGATTCTTATCATTAACAAACCTTACGAATTGATCGTGACATTCACTTAAACCAAAGTCAACACCGATTGATTTGTTAGTGATTATAAAGCAAAGTTACAAGCGATTCATACAATAGAAACGAGTTTCAATAAAATCGATTATGAGTAAAATCGATTCTTATACCAGTTTCTTATTTCTAGGTTTTCCAAGTTTCAATCAATTTTACTCATTAAAATCGATTCATCAAACTAATAAACAACCTAGTATGATCCAAAAAGCAAAAACCTAACGACCTAGGCTCTGATACCACTGAAGGATTATGTGTGTTCATGGGTGTAATTCTCAGGTTACAACCTAGCACATAATCATCTAGGATCTAGGTGATTTGCAGTTGAATCATAAACAGATCAGGATCATTACCTTATGATTGCAGCGGATTGATCTAAGGAATGAAGAGATCTGCAAGAGCTGATAGAAACCGGCTCCTCCTAGGTATCCACACGCTTACAAGCTACTGGATCAGGCTGCTAGACCAAGCTGGAATCAACAGAGAGAGAGGAATACGGCTGAGGCAAAAATCGCAGGAGAAAAAGCATTAGGGCTTCCTGCGCCTTCTCTCTTCCTTATATGGGCCCAAGTAATTAAACTAATGGCTCATTAGGCTTTTGGGCCAAAGGCCCAAATCAGACAAAAGACTGTCTTTTGTCTGGCCCAATTCTCTGTGCAAATACAGTAAATGCCTTGCATCTTACTGTATTAATTCCATTTTAACTTTCCCGTTAGCTATGGTGTGTGACCCTTTGGGATCATACAATACTGGTAACAAGTCCTAAACTTATAGATCATGAGCGGGCTCTAGCAAGTCATCATGATCACCCAGTATTTATGACTTATGTCTGATCTCGACACTTATCATACTTTCTAGAGATAGTACGGTAGATTTCAGGACATTCCCAACACGAGCCAGACTCCGACAAATGTTTTGTCAGGAACTAATGATCCGAGTAGAAACTGGGTGTGGATGAGGAATGATTCCATTTCCGCCCCTGCTTCAGGAGGTGGATCTGGAACAACCAGACCTAATTCGCCACTGCCTTCTGCTCCACAGCGACAAGGCCCAGATGATCTCGCTGAAATCCGTTCGATGTTAAGCCTGCTGGTAAACCGAACGAGAAACAACGAGGCAAGTGCACGGGCCCAAGAGATCACGAACCGCTCTATGGCCGCGCAGCTAGATGAACAGGAAAGGCGCATTAACGCCTGTCTAGAAGAGCTCGCCAGCCAAAACCACCCCCCATAAGTCCTCCACCGTGTACACGCTTGGACTTCTCCCAGGTAGTAACTCCCCCAGGAGCGTCGGGAAGTTTCGCTAATGCGTCAAGTAGCGGCCGCCGCCCTATAATGACCCCTATCGCGATACCGACACCATTCACTTCGAGCTCAATGGTCACAGATCCAACCGGATCAGGGAACCGAACATTACCCGGGCCACCACTTTTCCCGAATAACTCCAACATCCGGACGAGGCAACTAGGAGGCTCTGCTTTCGCCTCGAGCTCGGGACCCGTTAACGGGTCAAATATGGTACAGTTCCGAACGCTGCAAGTCGACTAGACGAGATCGATTCAAACAATCGATCTCCTCGACCCCGTTTTCCCGGAACAAGCGTCAAACCAGGCACAAGCCCAGTTTACGCCTACGGTAGGCGATGAACACGATATGCTTAGACAATACATCGAGCAGGCTAAGGCCCAGTTCAACAGTCTAAGCTCGAAAGTTCACATGGCAACGAGCGCGGCGCCCGACATCGATCGAGTGATCGAAGAAACGCGACAAACGCCGTTCACAGACCGGATCGCCTTCGCAAGGATCCGAGAAATCAAGAAAACTAAATTTCCGGAATTCTCTGGGAAATCGGACCCGAAAGCCCATATCAGGGCATACCGACTAGCAATGGCAAGGGTATACCTTACCGACGAGGAGAGAGAGCCGGCTTTCTGCAGGCTCTTCGCCGAAAACCTATCGGGCTCCGCCCTAGAATGGTTTGCCGGACTGGAAGAAAGGTCCATCGACAACTTCACCCAGTTCATGACGGCTTTCCTCAAACAATACTCCGTCTTTATCGAGGAAAAGACTACTGAGGCAGCTCTATTTGGCGTCTCTCAAAAACCCGATGAGCCGCTTCGCTCGTACATTGACCGATTTAAGGAAATAAAATCCAAAATCGCAAACCCACGAGACGAAGTAGCTATAGAAGCACTGAGACGTGGACTATGGTATTCAACCAGATTCCGCGAGGAAATAACAATCCGCGAACCTCAAACACTCGATGACGCCCTTCATCGCGCATCGGCCTTTGCTCGCCTCGAGGACAAAACCACGGCCCTCAGAGAAAAGCATCGAAAAGAAAAGAACCCGTCGGGCTCGCAGAACTCAAACTCAAAAAAGGATTCCCGTAAATCAGGAAACGTCAATGCGGTCGAGAGCCCGAAGAGCTCGAAGAAATTCGAGTTCGACAAGGAAAAATTTTGTGAATTTCACAACAAAAGAGGACACTCGACTGAAGATTGCTATACTCGAGCTAAAGCCGAAGCTCAAAAGCGAGTGTCCGAGAGCAAACAAGAGTCAGAAGTCGAAGAGGAAACTCCATCCGGCAGAAAGGAAAGTAAACAGACCAAAGAGTCGAACACCAAAAGGCCTTCTCAGAATAAACGAGAACGGACAAAGGAGCCGGAATCTCCCGAAACATTCCCTCAGGGGTCGCGAAAGCGAGTCGAGTTTATTCTCGGCGAGCTCAGCCTGAGCGGCACCCCGAAAGGTTCGGCGTTATCTCCACCTCCGGCTCCCGTTAAGAGTTTACGCTCACGAATCAATCTCCATCGTCTCTGCAGGGGGGGTGTACGGGCTATACCCCCTAAACGAATCGACTTCATCTTCGGTGGCTCCAAGCTCTGCCGAGACTCGGTCAATTCAATCAAATCTCTTCAAAGAAGAGTCGAGACCGACAAAGGGGGGGGGAATCCCAATGATAGGTCCAGACCACGAGATCACTTTCCACGAGAGCGAGACAAGCAATCTCGACAAACCACACGACGACGCTCTCCTCGTTTGTCTAATAGTGGGAGATGTCGAACTCTCAAGGATAATGATCGACACAGGAAGTTCGGTGGATGTCCTCTTTTACGATGCGTTCAAAAAGATGGACTTCAACGACTCCGAGATCGTGGATGAAAAGACACCACTAGTAGGGTTCGCTGGCGAAACAACGTACTCGATGGGCTCTGTCTTCTCCCCAGTGATAGCTGGAGGAGTTCGAAGAATGACAGAGTTCGTCATAGTGGATCGGCCAGCTCCCTATAACGCAATTCTAGGTCGACCATGGATATACGACATGAAAGCGGTACCATCGACCTACCATCAATGCGTAAAATTCCCAACTCCCAAAGGAGTAAAAACCGTGTACGAAAGTCAAAAGATTTCCCGCCATTGCTACATGAATGGATACAAGCAGATTGAGAAATCTCCTGCGTAGCAATTACAGAAAGAGGACGAGCTCGCCACCATGCAGACAAAAAGGTCGAATGACCCAAGTCAAATAGGACCTCCAAAGAACCTCACGACCCAAGTTTGCATAGACGATGCTCATCCCGAAAGACTCGTTGGCATTGGAATCGACCTATCAGAGCCAGTCAAAAACGAACTGGTCTCTTTCCTTAAACAAAACGTCGACTCCTTTGCCTGGTCTTCAGCAGACATGAAAGGGATCAACATCGACGTGACCAGCCACGAGCTGAATGTCGACCCAACCAACAAACCGGTAAGACAAAAACGTCGAAAACTAGGTCCGGAACGAGCTCAAGCCGTCAATGACGAGGTCGATTGATTATTAAAAATCGGATCGATCAGAGAGGTCAAGTACCCCGACTGGCTTGCGAACCCCGTAGTGGTTAAGAAAAAGAACGGGAAGTGGAGAGTCTGTGTAGATTTCACGGACCTGAACAAAGCATGTCCGAAGAACAACTTCCCACTCCCACACATCGACCGGCTGGTCGAAGCCACCGCCGGACACCAGCTACTATCCTTCATGGACGCTTTCTCGGGGTACAATCAAATATTAATGAACCCCCAGGACCAAGAAAAGACTTCGTTCATTACAGATCGAGGCACGTACTGCTACAAAGTCATGCCCTTCGGACTAAAAAACGCAGGAGCAACTTACCAACGCCTCGTCAACAAGATGTTTGCGGGACTCCTAGGCAAAACTATGGAAGTTTACATCGACGATATGCTGGTCAAATCTTTCGGGTATGAGGATCACATCCCCCAACTAAAAGAATGTTTTATCATTCTCAATAAATACGGGATGAAATTCAACCCAGCAAAGTGTACCTTCGGGGTCCCCTCAGGAGAATTCCTAGGTTACCTAGTGACCAAAAGAGGGATCGAAGTGAACCCCAAACAGATCGCAACGTTTATAGAGATGAAATCTCCCAGAACAACGCGAGAAGTCAAGCGCCTGACTGGCAAAATAGCTGCTCTGAACCGTTTCATCTCGAGGTCGACTGATAAATGTATGCCCTTCTATCACTTGCTCAAAGCGAACAAGAAGTTCCTCTGGGATGAAAAGTGCGAAGAAGCGTTCACCCAGCTTAAATCTTACCGAAGCGAACCACCTATACTGGCAAAACCACTAGAAGGGGAACCCCTCTACCTCTACCTAGCTGTTTCCACGGCAGCAGTAAGTGGAGTCCTGGTTCGCGAAGAACAGAACGAACAACGGTCGGTGTATTACATCAGTAAGACCTTAATCGACGCTGAAACCAGATACCCCGCCATGGAAAAACTCGCCGTAGCGCTAGTGACATCAGCTCAAAAACTCTGACCATACTTTCAATCGCACTCGATCATAGTGATGACCTCTCAGCCACTGAGAACCATCCTTCACAGTCCAAGTCAATCAGGTCGACTGGTCAAATGGGCTATCAAACTTAGCGATTATGACATAGAATATAAAGCTCGGACGTGCCTAAAAGCGCAAGTACTGGCAGATTTCATAACCGAGCTCCCTCTGACCGTCGAACTTGACCCGACCTCCGCCAAGAAATGGAAACTCTACGTCGATGGAGCTTCCTCGAGGCAAGGATCCGGAGTCGGGGTGAAACTGGTCTCCCCAATGGGCGAAGTACTAGAACAATCGTTCAGACTGGGCTTCACCGCATCAAATAACGAAGCAGAATACGAAGAGTTAATAGTCGGGCTCAGACTAGCGATAGCGATAGGAGCCCGGGAAGTAGACGCCTTCAGCGATTCCCAATTAGTCACGAGCCAATATCATGGCGACTACGAGGCCAAATACGAACGAATGGAAGCATACCTACGGGTAGTCCACACGCTCGCCGAACAGATCGAATTCTTTGATCTAACGCGGATCCCGAGAGGGGAAAACAGCGCAGCTGATGCCCTGGCCACATTAGCATCGACATCAGATCCCAACCTCAAAAGGATCATACCAGTCGAAGGGATCGAGAAACCAAGCATCGACATAGCCCTTAAAGCTCTGTCCTTGAAAGAAGACGAGCCTACCATAAAGGACGATGTCGAGCACAAGGAATGTCCTAAGGACATCAGTCGCGATTTCATCGAGATTGATGATGATCTCGATCCAAGAAACGCCGTGTACGTCGCGAACGTCCCCGACCGACCAATCCAAGCCGCATCCGCTAGTCAAGGACCCGAGCCTGACAATGACGAAGATTGGAGAACTCCGATCATTCGATACATTACAAATGGCGAAGTTCCCGATGACAAATGGGAGGCACGAAAACTCAAGACACAAAGTGCAAGGTACTGCGTCACACAAGGAGAGATCTTTAAAAGGAGTCTCTCCGGACCTTACCTCAAATGCCTCAAGAAAAAGCAGGCCCTAGCCGTGATCACACAGGCCCACGATGGGTCATGCGGAAGCCATTCCGGAGGACGAGCCTTGGCCGTACGAATCAAAATGCAAGGCTATTTTTGGCCAACAATGGCCACCGAATGCGAGTCCTTCTCCAACAAATGCGACAAATGCCAAAAGCATGCCCCGATTATCCACCAGGCATCGGAGAAACTCTCCTCTATCTCATCGCCATACCCATTCATGCGATGGGGAATGGACATCGTGGGACCCTTAGTCGCGTCCGGCAGAAAGAAAGCCACGCACCTATTGGTAATGACGGACTACTTCACCAAATGGATTGAAGCAGAGTCGTACCAAAAAGTCAAAGACGTTCATGTTAAGGAGTTCGTCTGGCGAAACATCGTTTGCCGACACGGACTACCCCACGAGATCGTCACCGATAATGGTCCCTAGTTCATATCAAACGCCTTCAAGGAGTTCTGCAGAACGTGGAACATAAAGCTGACTTACTCAACGCCACGCTATCCCCAAGGGAATAGGCTGGCGGAAGAGGCTAACAAGGCAATCATGAACAACCTTAAGAAAAGACTCAATGAGTGCAAAACGAGCTGGAGCGACGAGCTCCCAGCCGTACTCTGGACTCACCGGACTACTCCTCGCAAATCCACCGGCGAAACTCCCTTTTCGCTGGCTTACGGGATCGAGGCGTTAGTACCAGCAGAAATCCTCGTGTCAAGCATCCGCAAAGAAGAATGCCCACGACAAGAGGAACTTAACAACAAGATGATAACGGACGAGCTCGATCTCGTCGACGAAAGGAGGAACCTCGAACTAGCTCGAATCCAGAACTACCAACAAGCTGCGGCTCGCTACTGCTACCGAATATAAAATCAACTCGTTTAGGGGGTATAGCCCGTACACCCCCCCCCCCCCCCCCCCCCCCCCCCCCCCCCCGCAGAAGTGAGGGAGATTGATTCGTGATCATAAACTCTTGATAGGAGCTGGAGGCGGGGATAATGCCAAACGTACCGGGGTAGCGCATAGACTGAGCTCACCGAGAATGACTTCGACTCGTTTTCGTGACCCTTGAGGGAGAGCTTCGGGAGATCCCGACTCTTTAGAACGTTCTCGTTTATTCTGAGAAGTCTTTTTGACTCTTTGGTCTGCTTGTTTTCCTTTTTGTCGGAGGGGGTTTCCTCCTCGACTTCGGATTCTTGGTTGTTTTCGGACTCTCGTTTTTGGGCCTCAACCCTTGCTCGAGTGTAGCATTCTTCAGTCGAGTGTCCTTTTTTGTTGTGAAAGTCACATAATTTATCTTTGTCGAACTCCAATTTCTTCGAGCTCTTCGGACTCTCGACTGCGTTAACGTTTCCAGATTTACGGGAATCCTTTTTTTAATTCGAGTTCTGCGAGCCCGACTGGTTCTTTTCCTTTCGGTGCTTCTCTCTGAGGGCCGTAGTTTCGTCCTCGAGGCGAGCAAAGTCCGACGCGCGATGAAGGGCGTCATCGAGTGTTTGAGGTTCGCAGACTGTTATTTCCTCGCGGAATTTGGTCGAGTACCACAGTCAGCGTCTTAGTGCCTCTATAACCACTTCGTCATTTGGGTTCGCGATTTTGGATTTTATCTCCTTGAATCGGTCGATGTACGAACGAAGTGTTTCGTCAGATCGTTGAGACACGCCAAATAAGGCTGCTTCAGTTGTTTTGACCTCGATAAAGATGGAGTACTGTTTGAGGAAAGCCATCATGAACTGGGTGAAGTTATCGATGGATCTCTCTTCCAGTCCGGCGAACCATTCTAGGGCAGAGCCCGATAGATTATCGGCAAAGAGTCTGCAAAAATCTGGCTCTCATTCCTCGTCCGTGAGATACACCCTCGACATCGCTAGTCGGAATGCCCTGATGTGGGCTTTGGGGTCCGATTTTCCCGAAAATTCTGGGAATTTCATTTTCTTAATTTCCCGAATTCTCGCAAAAGCGATTCGGTCTGTGAATGGCGTTTGTCGTGTTTCTTCAATCACTCGGTCGATGTCAGGTGCCGCGCTTGTTGCCATGTGGGCTTTCGAGCTTAGGCTGACGAACTGAGCGTTAGCCTGCTCAATATACTGCCTTAGCATGTCGTGTTTGTCACCTGCTATAGGCGCGAACCCCGTTTGCGCCTGGGTTGACGTTTGCCCAGGAAAGATCGGGTCAAAGAGATCGATTGTTGGAGTTGGTCTCGTCTGGTCGATCTTGGGCATTTGGAATTGTATCGGACTTGATCCGATAGGATATCCCGAGCTCGAGGCGAAGGCTGAGCCTCCCAGTTGCCTCGGTCGAATGTTGGAAATATTCGACAAAGGAGGTGGTCCGGGTAGTGGTCGGTTTCCCGATCCGCTTGGATATGTGACCATATAACTCGAACTAAATGGAGTCGATGTCGCGATAGGGGTCGTTATAGGGCGGAAACCGCTATTCGACGTGCTAGCGAAATTTCCCGACGTTCCAGGGGGTGATATCACCTGGGAGAAGTCCAGGCGTGTTCGCGGAGGAGGACTTATGGGAGGTCGTGGATCGCGTACCGATCGTCCTCCTTGGTCTTGGTTAGCGAGCTCTTCGAGGCGAGCGTTAATGCGCCATTCTTGCTAGTCGAGCTGTGTGGCCAGAGCGCGGTTTGCGATTTCTTGGGCCCGGGCGCTAGCCTCGTTGCTTCTCGTTCGGTTTACCAATAGGGTAAGCATTGAATGGATTTCAGCGAGGTCATCCGGAATTTGTCGCGGTAGAGGAGGAGGCTGTGGCGGGTTAGGCCTGAGCGCTCCGGATCCGCCTCCTGAAGCGGGGTGGAAGTTGAATCGCTTCTCATCCATACCCAGTTCCTGCTCAGATCGTCGGTTCCTGACAAAACGTTTGTCGGAATCTGGCTCGTCGCGATTGTTTGAGCGACTGAGTTGGTTGGTGCCTGAGGCTGAGCACGTCAACACGCCATCGGTCTGACCCATGGTCCTTACCCCGGTGGTGTCCTGAGGAACGTCGCCGACCGTCCGAGGGTGGTTGACTGGTGGAGTGGCGCTGGGAAAGCAAGATTGGTTGGCATTCATCTCGATCTATCAAACTTAGGATCTGATTCTTAAGATAGGAAAACTACAGATTGTCCCCACAGTCGGCGCCAAATGTGAGATCGAAGATTCACACCAAGGATTTGTAATCGTGGATTTGGACTTTGTATATAAGAGATGGTATAGATTTCCTATGAATCAAAGATATTATTGAGGTTGAATGTCGAGATAGAACAAACACAATCGAAAAGAGAGTACAAAATATGAAAGTCGAGCTATCTAGTCGAAGTGTTCTTGATTAGGGTTGGAATTTCTTGAATGTATTGCCACTTATCCTTTAAATAGCCCTCGACTTCAATCTTCTTGTTCCGATCTTTCAGCTTCGTAGTGGTAACAATCTCCAAGATTTACGAAAGCCGCTTCAACCGACGAAGACTTGGTCGTTCTCCCTTGACATCGCCTTCTATCGAGCTCGAGCTCGACCACTTCTCGTTTCGTATCGTCTGGGCCTTGATTGGCTTGTGACCGAATGGGCCCAGAGTCTGTAATAATCAAACTCGCCTCCATAGTCACGAATCGGGCTTATAATTATTGGCCTTCATCTTGTTTGTTATGGGTTCGGATTTCCTAGAGGGAAATCCAGCACCAACATCTAAGAAGTCTTTGCTAACATTCGGGTCAAACGTAATCCACTTGCCCAACCAAAGCACAGACATAGCTAAATTAATCACAAATCAATAATTAACAGATATGTTCTAGAAATAGTCATAACTGTCAAATGATAAGTCAGATCAAAGCGATTCTTACATTTCTAGGATGAAACTGAGATTTTTTTAACGACATATTTTGCGTTCCGTGGATCCTGATAGTTCTCCCGGAAATTGCATTTCAATATGACGTCCAGAATTGATCTGATCTGAGATATGCATTTGAGAATGTGAAATATTGAAGAAACGAGATTAGAAATCCGATCTACCACCACAATGAAATCAAATCCTGAGAGGAGTATAAGGAAAAGAGAATAATACAAAAATGGATGAGGTTAGAGATTCACTTACCCCATAATCAAAGAGATGACAAGGAGGAGGCGAGGGCACTGAGGACGGCGGCGGTGACAGAAGCCCAAAAGAGAGGGATGAGTAATTTGGATTAACCAGTGAGAACAAACCAAACCAAACCAATTTAATCGACACAATCAATATACGACTTAACATCGAGATGAGAATTAAACATCTACAAGCAATTTACAATCAACAAACAAGAGAGTTCTGACTACTGGGCCCTCAGAGTCTCACGACTTTTGCGGCGTCCAGTAGCCTTACCACTTCCTGCTGATGTACAAGGTGCTCCGCCTCGAACACCCCATGTGCCTGACATACGCCGCAAGGTACTCCACGTCGAACGTATCGTGGTATGGTAGCCATCAATTTCTTTCCGAGGGTTCGTCATGCCCCCATCGACGAAGGACACGTCACCTCCCGGCCCACATGTCCTTCCAAAAAACATGCTATAGAGTGACTCACGTTCTCTCTGCACCCACTCACTATCTCTATATCACCACTCCAATCAATCACCACAACAATTTCTGGTTTTTTAACTTAAGGATTTCTTACATTTTTGGAAAGACGAGACCGAGATATTTCGAACGACATACTGTGCGTTCCGTGGATCCTTATGGTTCTCCAGGAAACTTAATTTAAATATGACGGCCGTAATTGGATCTGATCTTATATATGCACTCGAAAGTGTGAAATATTGAAGAAACGAGATTAGAAATCTGATCTACCACCACAGTGGATCAAATCTCGAGTAAAAGATAATACTAAAAAAATGGATGAGGTTAGGGATTCACTTACCCGAAAAGAAGTATCGAAGAGATGACAATGAGGAGGCGAGGGCATTGAGGCATAAGCGGCGACGGAAGCCCAAAAGAGAGGGATGAGTAATTTGGATTACCCAGTGAGAACGAAGCAAACCGAACTAATTTAAGTCGACAAAATTGATATACGACTTAACATAGAGATGAGAATTAAACAACTTCAAGCATTTTATAATACTTATACTTTATATATATACTAGTATTCTGGCTCGTGCGTTGCACGCGCTAATGTTTTTGGATTTGACATCGATAGTTTAGATAGTCAATGCCAAAGTAGAACATCCTTAATTTTTTTAAGTTAACATGTATTAACATTACATTTTTATACACACTACTACCATCTTTGAATCTACATTTTTACTCAAAACTATACCTAACTGTGAATATATATATATATATATAATAACCTAAACTAATATAAAAAAATACATTAGGCCAAGAAATATCGTTTTATCGAAAGATCAAAAACTTTTATTTATTAGGATTGGTTTTGATAAATAAAAGATATTGGGTTCAGAGATATTTTTGTGGTAAAACTAACAATGTTAGTGATGTCATATAACTACCAGTCACCAAGCCACCAGTTTCAATAAAAACATAGTAATCATAAATCATCAAATCATTTTAAACAATTCCATAAATACTTTCTAATATCCAGAAATTTCTATCGAACATCTTTATTCATCTTTTATCGATCATTTTATTCAGATTTAATGTCATTATCTATTAATACTTTTATGAAAGAATGTAATCAAATTTTTTTGGATAAATATTCTTCTACATTTTATGTGTGTATGGTGAAGCTTTAATACGAATATTTTGTTTGGTCGATAGATTTTTAGGTAATCTAGATTTTATGAAACAATGTTATCAATAAGGTCACTAATGAGATCCACAACAAAGTTTCCTTCGTGAATAAATATGTTGTAATCTTATTGTCTAATATGATAATCTTGTTTCTCTTCAATATTTCTGATAAACATTTCTGGATAGAAAATACCAAGATCTTTCCAATAAAATATTGTGTGTTACGTGGATCCTTATGGTTCATTGGAAAATCGCATTTCAATATGACGTCCAGAATTGATCTGATCTCATATATGCACTCGAGAGTGTGAAATATTGAAGAAACAAGATTAGAAATCCGATCTACCACCACAGTGGGTTAAACCCCGAGGGAGTATAAGGATAAGAGAATAATACAAAAATGGATGAGGTTAAGGATTCACTTCCCCATAAAAAGAATCGAAGAGATGACAAGGAGGAGGCGAGGGCACAGAGGATGAAATCGGCGACATAAGCCAAAAAGAGAAGGATGAGTAATTTGGATTATCTAGTGAGAACGAACCAAACCGATCCGATTTAAATCGATATAAGAATTAACATCAAGATGATAATTAAACAACTGCAAGCAATTTACTAAACTTATACTTTATATAGATATAATAAGCAATCAGCAAGCAAGAGAGTTCTGACTATTTTGCCTTCAAAGTCTCACGACTTTTGCGGCGTCCAATACTCTTACCACTTCTTGCTGATGTACAAATTTCTCCGCCTCAGACACCACATGTGGTCGACGTATGCCCCCAAGATACTCCACATCAGACGTCTCGTGATATTGTAGCCATATATTTCTTTCATGAGGGTACGTCACGCCCCAATTAACGAAGGAAATGTCACCTCTCGGCCCACATGTCCTTCAAAACAACGTGCTATAGAGTGACTCACGTTCTCTATGCACCCACTCACTAATTCTATCTCACCACTCCAATCAATCCACACAACAATTTCTGATTTCTTAACTTAACGGTCCTTAAACATCTCAACTATGTTCTCACGGAACATCCAATTAATTCACAAAATCAACACAAAATTTTCCGGACAACATTAACAATTTATTTCGTTCTCAATCAATAATCAAAACTCATCAATTACCAATCCTTTAACAACCTAACTTCGTTTCTCATTTCATGTTTCTTATAACAATTCACATAGTGATTATTAAGTTTTATGAGTATATATATAGATCATATTGGGTTTTTATAACATCTTTATATATAGTTGTTTAACTTATATCTACATTCTCGGTAACACCCAACACGCAAGGAAGCTATATTTAATCTGATCTAAACATTATGCTGCATAGAAATACACGAGAAGTAAATAAGTGGGGACCGCCACACCTTGGCCACATTGATGATATCTCAGAAATGATCCGTGATTTTGAACCAAGGAGAATACTCCAACAATAGTGTCGCACCGGATCGCGAATGAGCTCATAACGAGCGACGACGATAATCATCGATGAATTGTTTACATAATAATGGAACATCGACGGAGGAAAAAGATGACTCCTGCTTCGACGATTGCGGGGAGACTCGAGGACGGGTCGGGCTTCATGCGGCTGGTCGACTACCAACTCTGAGGGCTTTTACGACGACGATGAACCAATATCCAACCGGGATCAGACTCAAGATTTCGAAAGGAAAATCTCTCCATGCTCTAGATCGCGAAAGGAAAATCTCACCATGCTCTAGAACTCTATATCAGTTTTCCTATAACCGAGAGCTAGATCTATGTGTCTAAGAAGTCCTTTCTATTATTCGTGTCAAAAACAGTCTGCTTGCCCAACAAAAAAACATACATCGATTAATCACAAATCCATCATTAACAGATATGTTTTAGAAATAGACCATAACTGTCAAATGGTAAGTCAGATCAGAATTATTCTTACATTTCAGGAAAGACAAGACCGAGATCTTTCCAACGACATATTTTGCGTTTCGTGGATTTCTACTCTCATTTGAATATGACAGCCGAAATTGATCTGATCTTAGAAAAGCACTCGAGAGTGTGAAATATTGAAGAAACGAGATTAGAAATACGATCTACCACCACAGTGGATCAAATCCCTAGAGAGTATAAGGAAAAGAGAATAATATAAAAATGGTTGTCGGAATTGAGTTGACCGCCTCACCTTGGTCACATTGATGATATTTTAGAATTTGTCCACGATTGTCGAACAATGGATACTCGGATGACAGTGTCGCACCGGATCGCGACTGATCTTGGAACGAGCGACATCGACGATTACCAAATATCGGTTTGCACGACAACAGAACATTGACGGAGGAGAAAGACGGTTCATTGGCTGATTTGACGATGGCGGGTTGACGCCTTACTTCACAAGCGATCTCGAGGATGGGTCGGGTTCATGTGTCTGGTCGACTGCAAACTCCGAGGGCATTTTTAACACCCCCTTCCCGTTTTCCACTGACCGACGAGCTGATGATGAGGACATCGACTCAAGCGTTGACTCAAGCGTTGACTCAAGCGTAGAGATACGACGGGAAGACCTAGAAGAAGTACCTGCTGCTCAAGACGTGACGACCATGAGAGATCCTCCAAGGACAAGATCAGGAACTAGAAGACTCAGAGCACTGTTCAACACGTCCATTCAGAGTCTCCTAGCTCAAGATTATCAAGTGGAGCGTGTAGAAGATCAAATGAAGACAATTGAAGACTCGATGATGATCTTCTCGATTCAGCCTACTTAGGCCCCAACCATGGACAGCCACACACGCTCAATAAGGTATGATTTCAATTATATATTGTGTTTGTTCGTTTTGCAGTTCCAAGTATTACATTAGTTGTCTGAGTCAGAGTCTGTATTAGTCGTTAAGTGATTCAAGTTTCCCTGTATTACTTTAAAGTCGGACCATAGGATATTTTAGTATTTAGTAGCCGTTGTAATTAGGTTTTCTGCCCTAGAAGGCAACAGCTGCACGATCCCCTTTATAAGGATCCTTAGCAGCCGTGTATCATTTACCAAGTATCAATACAATAACGCAGTTCTTCTTCTTTGAGAGAAAACACCTTTTCGATTCTAAGCTTTCTTGTGAGTCATATCAAGAGTCCTTAGATTCAGTCTTATCACAAGATCCTTCATCTCTTGTGTGGCGACAATCAATCCATCTTCTATCCATTCAATCATCTCACGTTCATTCTAAGGAGTCTAGAGACCCGAGGTTTGAATCCATTTTACCACCATATCACCCACGATCTAGAATAGAGAGACTTCAGTCCCTGTTCTACGTCAAACACGCTTCCATCTTGCATCATCTGGTATCAGAGCCGAAAGGTTCCTAGATCAGGTGTATCTATCCCTTTTCCTTTCGGTTTCTTTGCAATCTAGTTTATAGCTTTCGATTTTTACTTTCAAAAAAAAAAAAAAACCATAAAAGTCTCTTGTTTCATCTAGTTTCATCGTTGATCTACATCCTTGAATCAAGTTAGGAATCGCTTCTTTGTGCTTGAGCCAATAAGCGAATTCTCTTGTCAATCTTAGGGTTTTAGAATCAAAGCTTTTCTTTTCTTGCACTCGTTTTCAACTTTCAAAAAAAAAAAAAAAAAAATTTGCTTCGTGTCCTTGTTTTAGTTCTTCATTTTTGCATTCAAAAAAAAGATTTACGAAGAAGAAGAAGTGTGATCTTTTGATCCGATTTTCCCATTTGAATTTTGGTTCAAAGTGTTCATTTCCTTTTCCAAAGATTCCGAAAATATTTTCCATATTTTAAGATTTTCTAGTTCCTATTTTTACTAAATCTCGTTTTCAAAAAAAAAAAAAAAAAAAAAAAGTTTTCCAAATCTTTTCAAATTTCTAAAGATCTCCTATATTTAATCAAATCGGTTTACAACTTTCCAAAATCCTTTTGTCAAAACCGAGCGTGATTTATTTTACTTGTAACCGAGCCTTCTCTTGTGTCAGTCCTTGACGCATCGCTTGTATCACAAGTATCATAGGTTTGCTTAGGATCTTTCTCCTTATTTTGTGCCTTTTGTTCCCTAGTCACTTGATCGCTTGCTCTAGTGTGTATAGGAACAGGAAACCAATGGCAGGAGACCACGTCGACCCTAATGCAGCTCTACTAGAAGCGCTACAAGCCATGAAGAACGACTTGTCGGCTCAGATCGGACGGATTGATCAAAGGGTTGGACGACTAGAACTTCCAAGGAATGATGAGCAGTCGGATGATGATGAGAGTGAGAATACTCTGAATGCAGGAGCAGGAGGGAGGAACCGAGATCATCAACATCACCGCCGTGATCGCCAACCACAACAAGAGGTAAACCGTAACTTTGCAAAAGATTTGAAACTAATTGTGCCAACTTTTGCAGGTAGGGTTAATCCGGAAGCATACCTTGATTGGGAGAGGCGTATGGAGTACATCTTTGACTACTACGAGTACAATGACCAGAAGAAGATAGCTCTAGCTTCGGCTCAACTCACGGACCATGCCTTAACTTGGTGGGACAGAGAAGTCCAAGACCGTAGGCGAAACAACTTTGAGCGGATCACAACCTGGGCAGCCATGAAGTACAACTTCAGGAGGCGATTTGTGCCACCTCATTACCACAGAGATATGCAAAAGCAGTTCAGGCTTCTGTCACAGAAGAACAAGAGTGTTGAGGAATACTATGAAGAGTTTGAGCAACTCAAGAACCGGATGGCGTTGGATGAGAGTGAAGAAGTTCTCATGGGCCATTTCATTGATGGACTCAATGACCGAATCGCCAGAAAGGTAGAACGTCAACCTTGTCATGATCTTAATGATTTATTGCATGCAGCCGTGCAGGCTGAACAAGGAATCAAGAGAAAGACAGCGGCAGCGAGTCGCTCAAGACCTAACTCATGGAGTGCACCACAAGCTAAGAACCTTGACAAAGGCAAGACTGTTGCCTCAGGTTCCCAAGATAAGAGGTCAGCTTATGACGCTCCAAGGAACAACCGTACTGACTCAGGTAAGTCTTCAACCACTAATACAAGAGCGCGAGACATAACTTGTTTTAAGTGTCAGGGTAAAGGTCACTATGCACGAGATTGTCCAAATAAGCGAGTTATGATCTTAACACCTGATGGAGGATATGAGTCTCAAGATGAAGTGGAACACCTTGAAGCTGCGGATTCAGAAGAGGAAGTAGCATTTCCCGAGACAGGAGAAATGTTAGTTGTTTGCAGGGCATTGAGTGCCTTGAGTGACCCAGACACCATCCATAGAGAAAACTTGTTTTTCACTCGATGTTCAGTTCAGAACAAGGTATGTAGTCTCATAATTGATGGTGGATCTTGTACTAATGCTGCTAGCAAGATTATGGTGGAAAAGCTAGGTTTGAAGACAACCCAACATCCGAGGCCATACCGCCTTAGATGGTTAGATTCAAGCACCGAGATAAGGATACATGAGCAAGTCCTGATTCAGTTCAAGATAGGGAAGTATGAGGATGAAGTCTTGTGCGATGTTGTCCCAATGCAAGTAGGCCATATGTTTCTCGGCAGACCATGGCAATTTGATAGAGAAGTCATACACAACGGACGCACCAATACTCATTCCTTCACGCACGACAAGCGCAAATTCCAGCTTGCTCCATTATCTCCTCAAGAGGTACATGAGATGCAATCCAAATTTGCTGCCGAGGCCAAGGTAAGTAAAACTAACCTTTACATCACTCCTAGTACTGTCTATAAGGCTTTAGAGCGAAAAGAAACGGTGCTACTAATGGTGTTTAGAGATGTGTTGCTTACAGGTTCACAGGATAATGTGCTTGTACCAGAGATTGTATCACTGCTTGACAGATACAAAGATGTGTTCCCTGAAGAGATACCGACTGGGTTACCACCCATTAGAGGAATAGAGCATCAGATTGATCTAGTTCCCGGTGTACCATTGCCCAACCGTCCAGCTTACCGTATGAACCCAACGGAGACTAAGGAGTTGGAGAAGCAGATTCAAGACTTAATGGAGAAAGGTTACATTAGGGAAAGCTTGAGCCCGTGTGCTGTACCAGTTCTCTTAGTGCCAAAGAAAGATGGAACTTGGAGGATGTGTGTAGACTGCCGAGCAATCAACAACATCACCATAAAATATCGACATCCAATTCCAAGGAGTGGATACCATCAAGTGAGGATGAAAGAAGGTGACGAATGGAAGACTGCTTTCAAAACTAAGCAGGGGCTCTACGAGTGGTTAGTCATGCCATTTGGTCTAACCAATGCACCCAGCACCTTCATGAGGTTAATGAACCAGGTTCTCAGAGCTTACATCAGTAAATTTGTAGTAGTTTACTTTGATGATATATTGGTTTATAGCAAATCGTTTGAGGATCACCAAAAGCATCTTGAGCTAGTCCTTGACACACTTCGAAAAGAAAGCCTATATGGTAATCTTAAGAAGTGCTCCTTTTGTACTAATGAAGTGGTTTTCTTAGGTTTTGTTGTCAGTTCCAAAGGTTTACAGGTTGATCAAGAGAAGATCAAAGCAATCCAAGAATGGCCGAGACCAAACAACATAGGACAAGTCAGGAGCTTCCACGGATTGGCAAGCTTCTACCGGCGTTTTGTCAAAGATTTCAGTACTATAGCCGCCCCTCTCACTGCTGTGATCAAGAAGGACGTAGCATTTCAGTGGGGAACAGCTCAAGAGGACGCGTTCAACAGACTCAAGGATCGTTTGACGCATGCACCAGTTTTGGTATTACCTGATTTTAACAAAACTTTTGAGGTTGAATGCGATGCTTCAGGCTTAGGTATTGGAGCCGTGCTAACTCAAGGAGGGCGTCCAGTAGCTTACTTCAGTGAGAAACTAAGTGGAGCCAGCTTGAACTACCCAACGTACGACAAGGAACTCTATGCGCTAGTGAGGTCGTTGGAGACATGGCAGCACTATCTTCTGTCCAAGGAGTTTGTTATACATACTGATCATGAGACTTTGAAGCACCTTAGAGGACAAACAACACTGAAGAGAAGACATGCTAAGTGGATGGAGTTTGTAGAAGCATTCCCATATGTGATAAAGTATAAGAAGGGCAAAGAGAATGTTGTGGCTGACGCACTCTCAAGGCGACACATGCTGATCACAACTTTGGAGGCTAAGGTCTTAGGGTTTGAACACCTTAAGGATGCATATAAGGATGATCCAGACTTCGGTTCAGTCTATCAAGATTGTACCACCGCCCCAACAGGTTCCTTCTACTTACATAATGGTTATTTGTTTAGGGAAAAACGTTTGTGTGTTCCACAGGGTTCTATGCGAGACTTGTTGATCAAGGAAGCGCATGGTGGTGGGCTCATGGGACATTTTGGAGTGGATAAGACTCTGAGCGTTTTAGTAGAACACTTCTTTTGGCCTCACCTCAAGAAGGATGTGGAACGATTCTGTTCCAAGTGTGTCACTTGCCTCAAAGCCAAATCCAGGTCACATCCACATGGTTTATATATGCCACTTCCTATTCCTAGTATGCCTTGGGTTGATATATCAATGGACTTTGTCTTAGGCTTACCCAAAATCCGAGGAAAGGATTCTATTTTTGTTGTAGTGGACAGGTTCTCAAAGATGGCACATTTCATTCCCTGTGCCAAGACTAATGATGCAACTCAAACTGCTGAGTTATTCTTTAAAGAAGTAGTACGCTTACATGGGATCCCGAGAACTATTGTTTCTGACCGAGACACGAAGTTTCTGAGTCACTTCTGGAGAGTTCTTTGGAGGAAGCTAGGAACCAAGCTACTCTTCTCAACAACTTGTCATCCACAAACTGATGGACAAACTGAGGTTGTAAACAGAACTCTATCTACTCTCTTAAGAGCCACGGTTGGTAAGAACTTACGGAACTGGTTAGATTGTATTCCATATGATGAGTTTGCTTATAATCATGCTAACCATTCTACTACTAAGTTGTCACCTTTTGAGATTGTCTATGGATTTCAGCCAGAAACCCCTTTAGATCTTGTTCCTTTGCCGCCATTAGATGTTACTAATCAGGATGGAGAATCAAAGGCTGAGTTAATCAAGAAGCTTCATCAGAAGGTGAAGGCCAACATAGAGGAAAGGACGGCCAAGTATAAGAAGGCTGCTGACAAAGGGAGAAAGGAGCTCATCTTCAATCCAGGAGATTGGGTGTGGGTTCACATGCGTACAGAGAGGTTCCCAAATCAGAGGAAGTCCAAACTTGCGCCAAGAGGAGCTGGACCATTTCGAGTGTTGGAGAGAGTCAACAACAATGCCTACAAGCTGGATCTGCCAGGTGAGTTGACCATTTCACCAGTGTTCAATGTTGCTGACTTGCTTCCTTATAATGCAGATGATGGAATTCTGAGGTCAGAATCTTCTCAAGAGGGAGGGAATGATGAGGACATCGACTCAAGCGTTGACTCAAGCGTTGACTCAAGCGTAGAGATACGACGGGAAGACCTAGAAGAAGTACCTGCTGCTCAAGACGTGACGACCATGAGAGATCCTCCAAGGACAAGATCAGGAACTAGAAGACTCAGAGCACTGTTCAACACGTCCATTCAGAGTCTCCTAGCTCAAGATTATCAAGTGGAGCGTGTAGAAGATCAAATGAAGACAATTGAAGACTCGATGATGATCTTCTCGATTCAGCCTACTTAGGCCCCAACCATGGACAGCCACACACGCTCAATAAGGTATGATTTCAATTATATATTGTGTTTGTTCGTTTTGCAGGTCCAAGTATTACATTAGTTGTCTGAGTCAGAGTCTGTATTAGTCGTTAAGTGATTCAAGTTTCCCTGTATTACTTTAAAGTCGGACCATAGGATATTTTAGTATTTAGTAGCCGTTGTAATTAGGTTTTCTGCCCTAGAAGGCAACAGCTGCACGATCCCCTTTATAAGGATCCTTAGCAGCCGTGTATCATTTACCAAGTATCAATACAATAACGCAGTTCTTCTTCTTTGAGAGAAAACACCTTTTCGATTCTAAGCTTTCTTGTGAGTCATATCAAGAGACCTTAGATTCAGTCTTATCACAAGATCCTTCATCTCTTGTGTGGCGACAATCAATCCATCTTCTATCCATTCAATCATCTCACGTTCATTCTAAGGAGTCTAGAGACCCGAGGTTTGAATCCATTTTACCACCATATCACCCACGATCTAGAATAGAGAGACTTCAGTCCCTGTTCTACGTCAAACACGCTTCCATCTTGCATCAGCTGACTAGCCAACAATCAAACAAGAACATGACCGATCGAGCCCGAGCTGCCATACGAGAAGAGTTTGTTATAAGACGAAGCCAGAGACAGTCCGGTTTGAGTCAATGGCTCGAACCAAATCGTCCTTGACTCTGTTTACCTCGTTTCCACGATACAAAGCTTTTCAACCTGTACCGCTTCCACGAGTTGTGATCGGTTCGGACTAAACCGTATATCAGGGAATTATTCCGTTTTATGACTTTAAAATTATAAATTTCATTCAGAACAATATACGGTCTAATACAAAATGTTTAGCGGGACTTCCCAAAAAAATCTGAAACCGAAAGTAAAGTCAAAATGCGTAAACAACCGATACCCAATGCCAACCTCAGACTACTCTGAGTGTCCTATGCGTCCACCAAGCTACGCCAAACCTGAAAAATACAAAAGAGTCTAATGATCAATCTAAGATTACCCAGTGAGACGACTCTCAACTAAAAAGATGCTAATAATCTAATCATCCCGCCCAAACCCAAAATAACAATTAAGTACAATAGCTGATCACGTGCTACCAAGACGTGATGAGCTCCACAACACACAAACATTCAAATAACAACACAACCATCAACGAAGGAAATCGAGAACACTGTAGCACATGCCCTCGATTAGACTCGATCTACACTAATCGCATCTCTAACGCAATCTCCACACCATGGGCCCCAAATGCGAACTCGGTAACTTCCACAGGAACACTTAGCTACCGCCATGGTAACTAAAACCTCCCACGACTCCTAGACGAAAACATAAAGTCATGCGGCTAGGACACCGTTCTCCGTCCATCGATACGCGGTGACTCGGGCTACCCCTAGATAACCAAAGCTTCCATGCAGTCCGGCCCTAGGACCGTATTCTCGAGACCACACACCTACCGGCGTCACTCAGTAGGTTAACACCATAACCAGAATCACCACCCAAAGGTACGTGAACCGATCAGGTCACTACCCGAGGATCCAATCAGGTCGGAAGTACCAGAACAGCAATGTAAACAAGCAGACTCACTGGGACTCTCCTGACTTCACATTATTATTTAATTAATTCAATTACCCCGCTAAACCCAACTATAGACTAATTAACCCACCCGGTTATTATATTCTAAGTGTGTTATGTATCTTAACTGTATTTTAATCAACTCATAATTCCCCATATATAGATTCATTTAGATATGTTCTTTAATACTTATATATGCATATATGTCCTAACATGCCGTTCTTTATGAATGCAACACCCAATCAAGCAATCAAGGAAACTATCAACCAATTACTGATATAAGCTAACTTGCATGCATCTATTTAACATAACCATTTAATTAGTTAACCGAGTTATTAATTACCCTAGCCGTTCTAACCAATTCAATCATCGAGGTATGCAACATAAATATATGGTTAATAAATCCGAGGTCTATATGTCCTAATCTATATGCAACAAACAATTTAGCCGACTCACAGTGATATCGTTGTTGGATCTCCTATGATCTAGGGTTCGTTATATTGAAATTACCAACCTCGTTCTTACCTAAAACTAGCAGCGGAATGATTGGTGAACGAGATAAGTAAGCGACTCAGATGCTTCGCCTCTACCAGATACACACGCACACAAACCTGGAAACCGGGATGCTAGTGCCGGATCTATGGGATCTCTGAGTTTTGGTGTTTCTGCCTCTTCTGTCAAGAAAGAGACGACGGCTCCTGTTCTAGGTCGAAACTCTTAAGTTTTATTCGACCTTGAATCACTCTTAACGGGCCAGACTCGTCTGAGTCATAAATCGAAAAGTCTGTTCGAAAGCCCGAACTGTGTCGACCGACACACATACTGTGTCGATCGACACAACACCATTTGCTCGATATTAATGTGTATCCAATACACATTAACATGATCATTACCATAATGATCATTCCCATGTTTTAGCTTCCAGTTTGCTTAGGTGTGTGACCCTATAGGATCATATAATACTGGCAGTAAGTCTACAACTTACAGATCGCAAGAGGCTTCTAGAAAAACATTGCAACCGCCCAGTATTATACGAATGTCTGATCTGACACACAACTATCATCAGGAGTGAGTACAAGTGTGATTTCAGGACACTATCCCAACAATCTCCCACTTGTACTGGAATCATCAATTCCTATAATCCTTTTGTCTCTATATCTCGATTTGGCATAAGGAAAGATTGGTGTCATCCTTATTAAGCCAACATCGTGTTTATCGAACTCCTGATCTTATACTGAACATTACAAACAACTGAACTACAGTTCGTTTGAGTGCGGCCACACATTTTCTCAGCATTTAATCTTCGATAGGCCCTGAGATATTTATCTCCCGTTATTCAGGAGGGACAAATCCCATCTTATTCCATCCCTATTTCAACGCACACTTCATGATATACTTGAACAGTGCCGTTATAGTCGCCAATTACGGGTCGACGTTTGACAAGGTCAAAGTGTACCAATTCATATGCAAGAAAGCATGATGAACTCAGGTCTAAGGACTATACTCTATAGTCATAATGAGAACCTCTCATGACACAGATATAACTATCCTGGAGACTTCTCATTAGCGGGTCATGTCCGATCATATGTTCACCAACATATATCTATGTGACTGACTGTGATACTCATATCATTGACTCCATGAAACTTAGTCAACAGTCACCTCACAATCTAGTCTCTCGCGGTTGTTATTGTCCCACTTTAACAACCTCGACTAGGGACACATCATAATTTATGTCATTTGTTACTTATAGGGTTTCATGATCAAGTCCTCAACTTGATGGCCTATAATATGACATAAACTTATCTTGGGACCATTATTTAATTATCCAATAGTCAAATAATATTGATGTCAGTTTTTCATAAACATGACCATATCATATCTATCTGAACATCATAACTAAACTAACTCCCACTAGAATCAAGACCAAGTCTTCAGATATCTAGTACCTACAGCAACAGTATTCAACTTGTGCTTAGGTTGTGAGAGATGCTGCGGCGTTCTTGCTTGGAACCATTCCAACAAAGCACACCGATATTCTTTAATAAGCACTAGTCTACGGTCCTCTGCTTGGAAACCTTTCCAACAGGCAGTACCGTTACACATGCAAAATGACATAACCAGGTGACAACCGGGAGTCATCTTTGTCTGTCTAACTACTCATAACTGATTCGTCTTTTTCTCAGTTGTACAAGAACCTATCCTTAGTGTTTCTCAAACATTTGGGGATATTCCTTACAACTGTCCAGTGACTCTTACTGGAACAAATTGGTACCTACTCGTCATGCTTTATGCGTCAGCTGCATTTAGACGAGCGCAAAATATGGCATTCATGATGGATTCTATTGCATGAGCAAAAGGAATCTCACTCATAGACACTAGCTCAGCCAGTGTCCAAGACACTTCATCTTGCTAAGATCATTGCCATAAGACCTTTGGTGTGAAGCCATTCTTGGAATCATGCATATTGGAACTCTCCAGTACCTTATAATCATAAGGATTCTGACACGATCCAATTAGCTCTTCTGATCCATCTCAATGGATCCATATTCCAAGAGCTTACGCGGCTTCTCCCATGTCCATTGTTAAGTTTGACTTCCGACCCAAATCTTGACAAGACTTTTAGCATCGGAACGTCGTTTATGAGATTAAGTACGTTCTAAACATACAGTTTGAGAATTGCAGCTACGCTCCCTCTAGTTTACTTGTAAACGCATTGTTTCTATTCGTTCCTGATCGAGTCAAAGCCTTTGACCGTTTTAACATAACATAGATTCCAACTCCAAGATGCTTGCTTCAATCGGTGAAGTTAACATGCATAACTAGCCAATTTTCGGAGTTGGGCCTCACCTTCGCTTCTTTGAATTTCGCAGGTCCGTCACTTTTCAATGATCAACAGATCACGACAATCGGCTACGAGAAATCACTCTCGAGTTAGTGACGGATCCTTTCGGATCTGCGAATTTCAAGCTCCACAGGTGTAGATCCTACAGCCCTCTGTAGATCCAACCGCTGCTCTCCCTCAACAGGTTGAACAGCCTCCTGTGTTTCTCGAATTTCTTCGAGTTGTACTTTTACTCCCACTGTTCTTCTTGGAAAAACAGAGTTCCGAACAACAAAACTTTGTTCTCGGATTGGTTGCAAAAGTACCAAGCCTCGGTTTCCCTAGGACAACCAGCGAATCAGCACTTATCAGATTTGGGTTCAAGTTTGTTTGTTGACAACAACTGCCTCACACAAACCTTGCAATCCCAATTAATCAGAAAAACATATTTGGAAATCACCCAGTCCACATCCAATGTGGTGTTTTTCACTGATTCTGATAGAAAACTTATTTAACGTAAACATGTTCATTTTAGAGCGTATTTTAAAAGAATAATGGAAGATTCATGTGACTCATCATTAATCGGAGCATATCCAATAAGATCCGATTCATTCTCTCAGAAACACCATTCAAGGTTTTTCAGGAGAGATGAGCTGTGAAATGACTTCACACTCACTTAGATGATCACCCAATTCTTGACTCAAGTATTTTCCTCCGCGATCTAATCGAGGATCTCAATACTTCTGTCAAATCGGTTCTATACTTCATTCTGAAACTCCTTTGATCATTCCAAAGGATTCTGACTCGTGTCTCATCAAATGAACACAGTCATACTTACTGAAGCCATCAATAAGTCAATGAAGTATTGAAGTTTTCCTTTGGCACTAATGCACATCGGGCCACATACATCAGTACGTGTAAGGCCCAATAAGACTCTGGCCCTTTTCTTTAGCTCTGCTAAAGAAGCCTTAGTCATTTGGCCCAGCAAGCAGAATTCATGTCTCAATTGATTTACAATCAAATGAACCTGAAGCCCATAACTATGGAACTTCTGAAGCCGCTTCACTCTATTTGGTCAATATGACTATGCTGAGGAAAAATCGAGTTCAAGTCATCAGACGTAACTCGTTTGATATTTATGTTATATTTAAGCGTATGTTGGTTTAAGATATAAAACCCTTTCAAAGGGGGTGCTACCATATAATATTTCATTAAGATCAAAAGAGCAAAACTTGTCTTTTATCATAATGAAAAGCATCCAAGTTCTCACAAGAAAATGAAAGACATTTCTGCATAAAGCAGGTACATAGTAGCAATTACTTAATTCAAAACCAAGCTTGAAAGTCTCTTACAAGTGGAGAATCTCTACGGCTCATGTAGCAACCATTGCTCCATACCAGACTCGCAGTTCCACTTGTCCTTTCTTCAACGTTCTACTGTTGCTTAGGCCCTGCATATTTCCAAAATATCAGTACCTCAACTAGTATCCAATACATACGTAGAACTTGAAATAATAACACAATACCTGAAGAAGAAGTACCATACATCTTCTCCATTTCTTGTGAATCTTCCAAGAATTTAATGCAATTTCTCTTCCAATGCCCAAACTCTTTACAGTAGCAGCATCTATCAACATCAGATGGGCCTGACTTGGGCTTAAAAGATGACACAGGCTTATCCCGATTCCAAACCTGAACGGCCTTGCCTTCACCCTTGTCTATACAAGTTTTTTCAAATCTTTTACCCTTTTTGATGTTTTGCTCTGCTGTCTTGAGCATGCCATGCAGCTCAGTCAACTTCTTCGTCAAGTTATTCTTGATATAGTTTTTGACAAACTTATCATAACTAGACGGCAGTGACTGCAGAATGATGTCTGTAGCCAACTCTAAGCTGACAGGACAATCCAGTTTCCCCAGGTTATCAATGTAACCCATCATTTTAATGACATGAGGACTCACTGGAGCATCATATGGTAGCTTGCACCCAGTGAGAGACTTCACCATCTGGAATCTCTTAACTCGTGCTAGATCCTGAAACTTCAGTTTCAGGCTGGTGATCATCTCTATTGGCGACTCCATGTTCTCGTATTGACTCTTCAAGTCCGATACCATGGTAGCCAACATCAGACCACGCACATCTACCACATCAATATAACGCTTATTCCAAGCATCATATACTGCATTCGAGCGATTGGTCCCAATCTTTTCTGGAAGAGCTTTCTCAAGGACATAGTCCTTACTCTCCTGCTTGAGAATAAATCTCAAATTTCGATACCAATCCAGGAAGTTTGATCCATTTAACTTGTCCTTATCAAGGACAGATCGCAACGAGAAGGTAGTTTTAGACATAGGCTGAAAATTTTAATCAAAGAAAATTCTAGTTATGATTCAGGAAATGAGGAATCTTATCCAATAAGAAAACTCGCATTATATTCAAACAATGTTTCCTCAATGAATATAATGATCCAAGATTCATACATCACTAAGATCTGAGTGGACGACTCGTCATCACCCAGAGTTTAGTAATCTAGGTAAGCAAATCATTGCTAATTGTACTCAGTACAACTCTTGGTCGTAGATGAGACAATCCATGTCTCATCCACTATGACGTCTCTGGGCCCAGAACTTCTGATAGCCCAGTCAAGTTAAACCAATCTCTTCTGTCTTGTGATCATTGACAGTCGCACTGCAAGTGTATCAATGATCACCTGCCTTACTCACGTCACTGTGGATACCAAGGACTACAAGACTATCCAACAATGAAACGAGTCTTGACAGTAGACAAGATTGGGCAAGACATCAAGGTCACTTGATATTTAGTTGAGGAAATGGAACTTTAAAATATTAGTAATTCAATCTCTTAGGTCACGTAATTGTAGATGTCAAGCACTGCAAGACCATCAACGTTACTATCTGCCTTACTCACGTAATTGTGGATACCAAGCTCTTGGCAAGACTATCCAACAACGAAACGAGTCTTGACAGTTGACCTTATTGAAACTAAGCTTTGATCTAACACACATCCAATGTGTATTATACAGGTTTAAAACATTTTACTTCTAATTTTAATTAAGTTTTAATCGATCTAATTTTAGTGGGTTAGGTCATTCGGTTCGGCTTCTTAATCATATGGTTCAAAACCAAAAGATTACGGTTCGCATTGTCACCATATGCGTCGACTGACACACTTGGTCGACTCTTGATATGCAACCTTAAGATTATTCGAGATAACCGGTCAAATCCAATTTAACCAGTTCATCTAATCGAACCGATTCAATCAGTTTTAACTAATCGCGATAACCGGTTCAATCCAATTGAATCGACTTATCCGATCAAACTGATCTTAACCAATTAAATCGGTTTGTTCTAATTGAGATAAACAGTTCAATTCAATTGAACCAATTAATCCAATTTAAACCGATCTGATCTTCCTTAACCAAGTATGATAGCCAGTTCAATCCAATTGAACCGATTCAACCAATCGTAAGGCTTGTGTCGACCGACATTAAACCTGTATCGATCGACACAGTAGAGTATTAGGGATTATAAATTAAACCGACATAACCATGCGAGATAACCAGTTCAATCCAATTTAACCGATCTATCCATTCGCATAGTCTGTGTCGACCGATGCACCCAGTGTGTCGATCGACACAGTGCGATTTCAAATCTTTCGCATTTTCGCGGTGTATCAACCGACACACCCAGTGCGTCGATCGATGCTGTGCGAAAACCCTAATATGTTTTACGATTTTTCGCGATGTGTCGACCGACACAAGCTTAGTGTCGATCGACACCATGCGACAAACCCTAAAGTTATTTACGCGTTTTCGCTCTGTGTCGACCGACACACGCTTTGTGTCGATCGACACGCTGCGAAAACCCTAAAATTTATTTATGCGTTTTCGCTCTGTGTCGACCGACACACGCTTTGTGTCGATCGACACGCTGCGAAAACGCAGACATCGTATTTTCAACAGAGGTTCTAATCCGAGATTTACATCATGAAAATTCGATTTACCAAGCAACAATCAATTCAATAACATCAGTATTCGAATTTAAGTGCTTCAGATTCAATAGACTAAACCCTACCATGCTCTGATACCACTGTTGGATCTCCTAGGATCTAGGGTTCGTTATATTGAAAGTACCAACCTCGTTATTACCTAGAACTGGCAGCGGAATGATTGGTGAACGAGATCAGTAAGCGACTCAGATGCTTCGCCTCTACCAGATACACACGCACACAAACCTGGAAACCGGGATGCTAGTGCCGGATCTATGGGATCTCTGAGTTTTGGTGTTTCTGCCTCTTCTGTCAAGAAAGAAACGACGGCTCCTGTTCTAGGTCGAAACTCTTAAGTTTTATTCGACCTTGAATCACTCTTAACGGGCCAGACTCGTTTGAGTCATAAATCGAAACGTCTGTTCGAAAGCCCGAACTGTGTCGACCGACACACATACTGTGTCGATCGACACAACACCATTTGCTCGATATTAATGTGTATCCAATACACATTAACATGATCATTACCATAATGATCATTCCCATGTTTTAGCTTCCAGTTTGCTTAGGTGTGTGACCCTATAGGATCATATAATACAGGCAGTAAGTCTACAACTTAGAGATCGCAAGAGGCTTCTAGCAAAACATTGCAACCGCCCAGTATTATACGAATGTCTGATCTCGACACACAACTATCATCAGGAGTGAGTACAAGTATGATTTCAGGACACTATCCCAACAATCGTGATGACGGATGGATGGATTGACGGAACTCCGACACGAACCCGATGCTAACCCGAACCTTCCCTGAAACGTTGACTTGCTTTGACCCAACCTTTGACCAGATAAACCGAGCATTGACTAGAGCTTTGACCCGACTGAACCAGCGTTGACCCTACCATTGACTTGCATTGACCACCCTTTGACCCGTTGACCCGCGGCTATGACCTTAGTGATTCCAATTGTACCTTCACACTAGCTTCCGGACCAACCACATCTTCAACTCTTTCTCTCCTCAACTCTTTCTCTCCTTCTCTCCTTCTCTCTCTCTCTTCAAGTTCTTCTCTCTTTTCTCCTCCGGTTCCCCTTTTCTCTCTCTCTCTCCATTGGT